>KV004764.1:206644-221016 GCA_001598015.1 Dorcoceras hygrometricum
AGATCCGATAGCTATGCATACATCTTGGAGATCGAATAGTGACATCGCGAGTGGAGTGTAACTAACACATTTACCTAAAACACTTCTAGTACTCTGGCCAGAGATTTATACACTATTATCCCCTCAGATAGCATAGGATACGCATGTCTGCGAGCGGTGAATCCTCGACAACGATGCATCGACTCCTACATGCATCGGGGTCTCACCCAATTCCGACGCCTGGTGACCCCAAATGAGTCGGCAAACGGGTCAAAGTGAGACGCCTATCATGTAGAGTCTCAATGACGTTTCGAGTCGTGAGGACTAATCAGTACAACCAAGACCTCGGACTTATCCACTCGACAAATGGTAACCACTTGGAAAGTCCGAACGAGGGTAGTTCGATAGATCACCAGGTCACTATCTATCTGCATGCTCAGAACATCACAATGTTCCCTACCAATGAAACATGGTACTTCGCATCGCAGATACTAGTCTCGAACTCGGGCGGCCTTATCCTCATTTTTGACGGCCCAATCGACTAGGAACATGTTCAGAATACATAGCGACTATTAGATGTGTTTCATGATAGCCGTCATACCCACTATTACATCTAACATACGCTTTAGTGCATTCTAGGTCTTTACTCAACGCAATTGTAAATCATTACACACATAATGAATGTAAAGAATGCCATATAAAAGAATGCGAATATCATATATAAAGACTGTTTGTACAAGAGTCTATAAAACCCACACGCCACAAGTTGGCTAGTTGGGCATCTACTCTAACACAGCTCTCCCTGTTGTCCTCTATCTCTTAGCAACTGGTGTTTCTACAGTAGTAGCAGGACTCTTCTTAGACACTGCCTTCTTTTTCTCCGCCGGTTTCTCCACCACTGGCTCATCCTCATCAACAAAAATATTCTTGTTTTTTGGAAATATACGTGCCAACAGTTTTGGCAGTTAGAATCTTTAGAGGAAGGAATTCTTTTGATTCACCCAGTTCCAGATCTGGGGCATTTTTCAATAGAATAGAGATCTACACCGCATATCCTCGTGCTTGTCTTGAGTTAGGGGTTATCATATCCTTGAAAATATTAAACAACAGTCTTCCCCAGTTAACCTGAACGCCCCCATGAATAGAAGACATCATCAAGAATCTCTCATGGGTTACAGCATCGAATGACCCAGCCTTCGCAGTCACAGATTTCGCCAAGATATCATTCAGCCGTCGAAACTTGAACGTCATCTCCCTCTTCTTACAAGAGGTTCTTAGTAGTTTACCATCATATGAGAATGCATTCCTTGCTTCAAAAACCAAATCTTGCGGCACCTCATGTATATCAGTCAGCTCTTCCAACGACAACTCAAAGGTTCCAGCAAACAACTCTTCTGAAATAGCAACTGGTTTCCCTTGAACTATACTAGCAACCTTACCGTCCCTGACTGAAGCGTTGTGGAAGAACTCCACCAGAGAAGCTTCGTAAATTTCTGATGAACATCCTAGAAACCCATTGAGGCCAGATGCCAAAAGGTCTTCAAACATAGCAACCATGCCCTCGTGTTCCATTCCTAGAACTCAGTCAAAGTAGACCTGAATAGCGTTGTTGATCAGTGCAGATGCCATTGCTGATAGGTTGAGTTAGGAAGAATACACCGAAGAGTAGATTATCTGCAAGCAGGAAGCACTGGAGAGCAATAGAGTATTTTGCGCAAAGTAAGGGTTAGTGAAATCGACACGACGAAATATAAATAAGGGAAGTGAATCGGAAGATGAAACGGTACACATTATCATGTGGATGTGACGTTTCGTATGATGACAACACGTGTCAATCATCTGATGGCGCGATTAATTTTGGACAAGATTTGAAAAGACTGTCGAAATCATTTTGGAAAGATTTTCGAAATCATTTTGAAATTTTAACCGCAAAGGGTAAAAAGGTGAAAAACAAGCGCCATTTTATCATTACGTCACAGCCTTAGATATGTTTTGATATGTCAGCTGGGGTACTACCAGATCTGTTCTCTTGTAAGCATCAGCTATGTATACGCGAGGTCTGAGTAGGTTCAGATCTCACGCATCAGCTGACTCAGCGCTTATTAAACCAGATCTGTTGTTCCCCCTAAAGCCTATGTCCTCCCAAATCTGAAAGTTTACCAGATTTGGAAGTCCATGTTGTTCCCCCTGAATAGTAGACTCGGATCTGAAGTAAACAACCGCTGTTCAACCTCCAATTGTTAGCACACAAACAAATCACGGCAATTCTAAGAGACCAAGAATATTTCGAAAGTAAGAGAACTTAGCGTCCGGTAGGGTTTCGTGAAGAGTATCAGCAACTTACTGATCTGTCATTCAAAATAATACATACTCAAAATAGGATTTAACTCGAAATCCAATCACAGACAGGTAACCAAATAAATCTCAATACAGATCCCCAACAAACATAGAAACTCAGGGCATCCCCTGGTTTGATACATAATACAAATATACTGGGACTCAGTCAAACGAGGATCTACTAGCTGAAGATCCACTCTGCCCAGCTAGATTACCTGCAACTCTTGCAATGGGCAACGCAGACCCACAACACAAAAGCTGAAACGAACCAAACTCTAGAAATGTTTATTTTATTTTTAAAACATATGCGGAAGCAAACATAAACTTAAAGTATGGCTCGTTCCTTTCTAAAATATTTCTAAATCATTTTCTCAAAATACTTTAAGCATAAATAAAGGAATATTTAAAAACGTTAAAACATCCAACATAAGAAAATCAACCGAGAAAACAATACTGAATGTAATCATGTTTAAAACTAGCATCAAAACTGTAACATGATAGAATGAAACATAAAGGCGGTCACGGGGTATTGCTGCAGCAGGCCCTCAGAGGTCCTCACCGTCAGTCGGAATATACTCATCGGCAGGATCATCACCTGCACCATTTAAACCTAGTGAGCCTAGAGGCTCAGCATGCTCTATCGTAATACATAATAATAAAATCGCATGCAAGCACATACTTGTAATTATAATAACGTTAAAGCGTGAATGCGTGCATGATCTTAAAATATTTCTTCATACATTTCATATCGTACATACATAACATAAGCATACATAAGGATGACATAACATAACATTAAAAAAACGTATGAGTCGTATCAGTGAATGTGAGCGGGCGTATGACTGATCAGTCGTAATAACCAACGTACGTGGCGATGTGGTTCACCCCGATATCACACGAGGATCCCTATATGTCACACCTATAAGTTGTCACTTCACCCCAGATATCACACGAGGATGCATAGGCTGCCACTTCACCATGATATCACACATGGATTCATAGGCTCATAATCATACCTAAAAACAGGGGATCCCCGAGCCTGGCTACCCGGCTAACTCCCATCATAAAACTTTTCCACATCACCTCAATTCCTCGGGTTTTATCTTAAAAGAGACATGCCTCATCGTTTCATAAAATCTCATTATGCGTGCATTTCTTAAAATCATGCAATTTAAAAGCTTAGCTCGTTAATGTATATTTAATCATTTCCTTTAAAACATTTACGTCCATAAAATACTACATATAGAATTAAATATACATTTACGGGCTTCTACATTTTTCCTACTTCGGTCAAGGGTTGGTTCAGGGGCCCGTCCCACTACAACTGGACTAAACATCACTCCAAACTTAGTCGACGAAACGAATGTTCACCCTCTTTAAAATTTTTGCCTATTTTAATTAAATTTAACTCTAGGAATCAAGACTAATTTTGACCAATTAAAATCAAATTTGACATCTTAAAAATCGATTTAAATCAATTTTGACCCCAAAAGCCGATTTTGACCAAAAGATCGATTTTGACTCCAATAAAATTCCAAAGGACCCAATTTTGACTAAAAAACTTAAAAATAAACATAACTTTTTTATTTTAAAAGTTTGACTCAATTTTGAACCATCTGGCTATTTAAAAGCCGATTTTGACCAAAAGATCGATTTTGACTCCAATAAAATTCCAAAGGACCCAATTTTGACTAAAAAACTTAAAAATAAACATAACTTTTTTATTTTAAAAGTTTGACTCAATTTTGAACCATCTGGCTATTTTATTTAAAATTGGACCTTTGACTTACAATTAAAATAACAGGTCCGACATTAAAATAACACGACCAACTTTAAAACATTTTGACTCGACACACGACGAACCGACCCGATCCAACCGAACCAGCCACACCGGTCCAATTGAACCCGCCGGCGCAAGACATAAAATTAAACCTTTAAAATGTTTAATTTACTCCATCCTTTGCTAAAAATTCAAACATTTAAAATTTGACTAAATAAATACCCATTGATCAATTTTGACCAAATAAAATCCCAATGATCAAAATTTGACTTTAAAATTTGATAAAAGTATTATACCCATAAAAAAGGATTTTGACTTTAAAATTTGATAAAAGTATTAGGCCCATAAATAAAATGATTTTGACTTTAAAATATTCGTGCAATACACTAAAATTGCCAAAACTCCCATAAATCAAATAAATTCTAAAAATACTGAAAAATATCTTAAAATATGCTTAAAACATCAAATAAAATCATGAACTTTAGAAGCCCCTAAGACTCGAAATCTTAATTTTCACAAAAATAACCCGACACGGCTCACTTCGAGTGACAAAATGGTAAAAATCATTAAAAATTCATTTCTTATCCAAATCACTCTCTGCTTCAACCCACATCACTCTAACTCAATATACTAGGTATGGAAAAAACTAAACTCAAAAACAATACAGTATTTGACCAAACCTACCCCCGCAAGCTCACTGCTTGCGGGCAGAATGCAACCAGGACACGTGCTAGCCATAAAATTCATAACTAATTCGTTTCTCGACCAAATCGCCCCTCGTTTGGACCTACGTGGCCCTAAATCAATGGGATATCTCATGAAATCAACCTTCACAACACAGACTTCATAGAGCGACTTAAATGACCCCAACAACTCTGCTATCGCGCACAGACACATGCTGATCATAAAATTCAAATCGCTTCCTGTTTGGACCTACGTGATCCTAACTCGATGTACTAACTACCTGAACCACGCTTGGACCAAAACCTAAGCCCCATGAACCGAATATGACCGAATAATCACAAGAAACGAATCAAAAATGTTTTGAAAACTGTGAAACATGCATGGATCTCAAACGTTATGCATAGATCTAAATAAATCACATACAATTCATGCAAGTTTTCATTAAAAACAGCTTAATATGGCATAAATGGTGAGAAAAGGAATAAATATTACATGCATAGCTTGGAGAGAATAGAGATCTGCGAGTTACCGACGTTGTAGACGCGAGATCGGGGCACCACCGGCTTTGGATCACTAAAATTCATCAAGGGGATGGAAATTTCGAAACTTTGCTTGAGGGTAAGGGAGTGGGATGGCTGATGTGATATTGGAAGGCTAGATTTTTGATTCAATTTGGAGTTATGAAAATGAATGAGACTAATTTGACCCCCATTGATTTAATTAAGTAAAGGAATGGAAAATGACATCCTAGCCCCTCCATTTAATTGAAAAGGATAATTAAAACTTTATCTTGGCCTTTGAAGTATTAAATTTTCGAAATCCAAGCCCCCTCAAAATTTAAAACACTTTAAAATCCAATAAGACATCCCGTATAGGCGAAAAACGGGGCCCCTCAAAAATAATTATAAAAGTCCCCATTTTCTGAAATTGCTACTTAAAATAAAATAAATTCATTCTTAAAAATTTCATAACTTAAAATCTCAAATTATTTTAATTCCGGTCGACCCTAATCTTGTCCACGCGTCCGTAGCTCAAGCTGGCCGAAAAATAACACATGCATACCATGCAGCATAAAATCATAAATAAATCATATAAAATGGCATGTAATCATCTAAAAATATTTTCCTCTAGTCATGCACTCATTTCTACGTAATCTGGATTTCGGGGCGTTACAATCTCCCCCCTTATAGAAATTTCGTCCCCGAAATTAAGTTACGTACCAATAGCACGTTTGGAGGCATACATGCACACCAAAACATTATCACGTAAATCTAAGTGCATGACTAAGCGTCTAATTTTAAAACTCTAAGGCCAAAACTCATGCAAAGCTAAAACATGCAGCAAGAAAACATAAACATAACTCAAAAATAAAACTCACAGACTGGTAGTACGACTTCTGAGCTCCATGCATCAGGCAAACGACTTCTGAGCTCCACGCAGCAGGTAAGTACTCCATCAGAACCACCGCTCTGATACCAACTGAAACGAACCAGACTCTAGAATTTGTTTTTACATGTGCGGAAAACATAAACTTAAAGTATGGCTCGGTCCCTTCTAAAACATTTCTAAATCATTTTCTCAAAATACTTTAAGCATAAATAAAGGAATATTTAAAAACGTTAAAACACCAACATAATAAAATCAACCGAGAAAACAATACTGAATGTAATCATGTTTAAAACTAGCATCAAAACTGTATCATGACAGAACTGAAACATAAAGGCGGTCACAGGGTATTGCTGCAGAAGCCAGTCGGAATATACTCATCGGCAGGATCACCTGCACCATTTAAACCTAGTGAGCCTAGAGTCTCAGCATGCTCTATCGTAATACATAATAATAAAATCGCATGCAAGCACATACTTGTAATTAAAATAACGTTAAAGCATGAATGCGTGCATGATCTTAAAAAATTTCTTCATACATTTCATATCGTACATACGTAACATAAGCATACATAAGGCATGACATAACATAACATTAAAAAAACGTATGAGTCGTATCAGTGAATGTGAGCGAGCGTATGACTGATCAGTCGTAATAACCAACGTACATGGCGATGTGGTTCACCCCGATATCACACGACGATCCCTATATGTCACACCTATAAGTTGTCACTTCACCCCAGATATCACACGAGGATGCATAGGCTGCCACTTCACCATGATATCACACATGGATCCATAGGCTCATAATTGTAATGCCCAGATATTTTAGAGGCCACAAACTAGAAAGATATGAGATTGAGGGATTACAATGCTATTATATTCAACTCTTGATTAATCGAGTTTCAGATTTTATCTATGTATTGTTTAGCTTTCATTATTCTAAAGCTAAATAGCAGATTTCATGATATGGGAGTTTAGATTCCATGACTATGTAATGATCAACCTATTCTTATATCTTCGGTTGATAACCAGATTTTAGAATGCAATAACAGTAGACGTCTAGTGGTTCTAGCAAGCCGATTGAATCCTTTTGTTTTAATTAAAACTGTTCGGTTTTCATATGCATTATTTGGTTTAAAACAGAGCACGCTTCTTTCAGAATTTGGCATATTGAATTGAATGCGTTTCTTCCTTAGGCATTTACAAATCATATAAATAGGATCTTAAACTGCTTCATGCATCATTATCTTCAAAACAAATTAGTTAAAGCGGTGCTCTCTCTCTAAAGAAGCCGAACAAAATACTTTCAAAGTGTTTTAAAGGAAACAGGCGGTGCGTTAGGAGTTGCCGGATTTCTACCGTGATTTGTGTTCATGCGTTTCTTCCTTAGGCATTTACAAATCATATAAATAGGATCTTAAACTGCTTCATGCATCATTATCTTCAAAACAAATTAGTTAAAGCGGTGCTCTCTCTCTAAAGAAGCCGAACAAAATACTTTCAAAGTGTTTTAAAGGAAACAGGCGGTGCGTTAGGAGTTGCCGGATTTCTACCGTGATTTGTGTTAAATAATTCAGGCAAGTAAACTCTGTTTCTTGCTCACTCAGTGAAAGAATATATTCGATTCTGTTTTCATGATTATATGAGATTTTAAAGAAAGGAAGATTGCGTTTTACTTCAAAACCAGAAAAGTTTATGCTCTGTTTTATGAAGGTTGCGTTTTACTGTGATTTTTAATCCAGAAAGTTTACAGAAAATGGTTTGATGATGTTCTTTTATTTAGTTCTTAAGTTTTCTTCAGAAATTCCATCGAAGTAGCTTACAAGTAGCTTATTCGATCATTTCCAGAAATTTCTTCAGATATTTTGAATTCTTCAGACAAAGGTAACCTTCGTAGTTCATGGTTATCTACATGTTAAGTATGAGAGCTGGTTCTTATACCACTGCTGATATTGCTTTGTCGAAAATATTCTAAGTATAGGTTTCAGCTATTGTATTGTTTGAGTTCAGTAGTTGCGATCAGCAGTCGCACTATTTCATGTTCAGCTGTTGCATATTTTATTGTTCATCAGCTGACAGTTTATTCATCAGTTGATAGTTGTTTATCAGTTGATAATTTGTTCATCAGCTGGTAATTTGTTCATCAGCTATTGATATTCAGCAGATGCTTTGCTTTCGTAAATTCAGCAGATGCATATTCAGCAGATGCATTTCTTTTGCTAAAACCAGCAGGTGTATTTCTTTGTTAACACCAGCAGGTGCATTCCTTTATTAGAAATCAGCAGCTGCATTCCTTTTTTAGAATTCAGCAGTTGCATTGTCTTCGTGACATTCAGCAGATGCACTGTTTACCAGCAGATGCATTCCATTTTGATATTTCAGCAGTTGCTTTATTGTTTTCAGTATAGTTCATAGCGACTGGTTGTAGCGACTTGTTGTAGCGACTGGTTTAAGTGCTAACGACATCGTTTCACTTACATTTGTTTAAAAGACCTTGCGACTGGATTCTTGTATTGCGACTGTTTCGTTGCGACTGGTATTGTTCATTCAGCTGGTATTAGTCTTGCGACTGGTACTGTTCATTTTCTTCAGCAGATAACGAAATTTCAGAATTCGATTCTTATTCAATTCCGAATCATTTCAAAGATTGTATTCGATTTAATTGATAGATTCAAGAAGCATTTTTATTCAGTTTTCATCTTCGCAAGGTTTACAGAGAAATCCTTTACAGTTCCAGAACATCATTAGACGAGAGAAAACCAGTAATTCGTGCAAGAGAGAAAGAAAACAGATTTTAGAAAGAAAATAAAGAGCAGAACGATGTTTTAGAAAATGTTTTAAGTTATGACAACTAAGAGGGTCCCCAGAAGAAGGGTGAGTGTGCGGCTGGCGAACCGTATGCCCTTTCAATAGAGGAAGGATCAGATGTATAGGTCGACGGATCTGTATATCCCTTCACCATGAGCCATAGTGCTAGAAACTGATATCAGGAGTTTGATCAAGCGAATTGGACCAAAATGTTTAAAGTGTTGTCATAATTTCAGAAGAGCACAATTGTGATTTTTATCACAGCTCCAGAGAATGTTTAAAGAAAATGTTTTCAGAATTTGATTATGTTTTATGCTTTCAGTTTCTATCAGAATTCCCAGTTATATATATTTTTGTGTTTGTTCATTTCAAAGCGTACGCATATTTCAGTTATGTATTCAGCTTCCAGTTTCAGTTCTACTGCATGATGTTGCTATTCCAGATTTACCTGCTGAGCCTTCGGCTCACTAGTTTTCATTGAGTGCAGGTGATCAGCAGTAAGAGCTGGAGGGAGATGATCAGAAAGGGAGGATGTGTTTATCGTGGACATCTTCCGTTGTTTCTTTTCAGATTTTGATGTACAGAACTTTAGTTATGGTTTTGTATGTTAGCAGGTTTCTAGTTTCTCATTTTGTAGAAATCTGTATGAACATTTGGTGTAAAGATATATGCAAGTTCACTTGTATTTTTATCAGCTGGTATGTTAGTTCTTCACTCGTTTTTTTTCAACTGGTGTTTCAGTTCCGCGTGTGTTTTAAGATCAGCAGAGGATTTAGTTCCATGTTTTATATACCCTTCCTGCTGATTTCTTTCACTTGTTATGAAAAGCGTTTATTAGAAATTGATTCTACTTCCGCTCACGTCAATGTTTTCTTGTTCCGCATTTCAGCAGTAATGAATTGTGTTTATTCGCAATTTAGTCCAGAATTTAGTAACGACTTTTATGTTTATTAAGATTGAAATTTTTGGGTCTTTCAATTCGAACCCCAAATTTCTAAATTTCTTTTGAGAAAAGTCCGGTCGTTAGAGTTGGTATCAGAGCATGGTCCTTGAGATAAACACACTTCCAGTCTGAGCAGATCTCTCCAGCCGCTTCTAAAATTTGTGAGTTTTAATTCATGTTTTAGCATAAAGTAATCTCTCATATAGAATTGTGGTGGATTTGGGCTACCCTTACAGATATGTCAAGAAGAGGTAGAGGAAGATGAAGTTTTACAGAAGCAGATAGTGAGTCTGATGGAATGAACCCTGTACTCAATACCATGGCTCAACTGTTAGAGCGCTTAGTTAACCAAAACAATGATGGGAATGGTCAAACCTCAGGAAGATTAGTTAGTCGTGAAGATCCACATGAGATGTTTAGAAGACAGAGACCTCAGGAATTTTCTGGTACTACCGATCCTCTTATAGCAGAGAGTTGGATTAAATCCATAGAGGTGATTTTTGACTATTTGCAACTGACTGAACAAGAAAGGCCTCGGTGTGCGATTTACATGCTGAGAGGAGATGATATGATATGGTGGGAAGGATCCAAGTTAACAGTAGACTTGGAAATTCTTACTTGGGAAGAGTTTAAGAGAGTATTTTATGAACAATACTTTACGGCAGATGTAAGACAGCAGTTGCGTAGTGTGTTTTTAACTCTTAAGCAGGGAGAGATGTCTATGCGGGATTATATTCGTAAGTTTGAGAGAGGTTGTTATTTTGTTCCTTTAATTGGGACAAATGCAGATATGAAGCTAGAACATTTTGTTGATGGGTTGAAGCCGATGATTAGGCATGATGTTAGATTGGCAGAACCCGTAGATTATAGATCAGCTGCGAATAAGGCCCTATGGGCAGAACAAGATTGGAAAGTAATTGAAGAAGAGAGACAATTGAAAAGACAAGCTTTTCAACAAAAGGATCGTAGGCAAAATAAGAAACCAAATAATAACCAGCAGGAGTCTCAAGAAAAAGGACCCTTAGTTGTTCAGTCTATCTCTGCTGTTCCTAATTCAGGAACTAGGCCTCCTTGTCCAACCTGTAAGAAAAACCATTCAGGCCAGTGTCTTTTTGGCCAGAGAGTGTGTTATACTTGTGGTAAGCCAGGCCATATGTCTAGGGAGTGTTCCCAGAAGCGACCACTCATCATCGGTAGAGCTTACATAATGACAGCTGCAGAAACCCCAGCAGATACCTCAGCGGCGACGGGTAAGATTTTGTTGCAAATATGTTTACATTAGCATTTTTAGATTCTGGTCAACTTGTATTTTGTATCAGATAGGTTTGTTAAGAAATTGATATCTAACTTAGAAGAAATAGAAGTTGAGTACTGTGTTTAGGTCCCTTTGAGTTCGAGTTTTATTTCCCGTATGTTTAGAATTGTTCATCTTCCGGTGAATGGTAATATCGGAACTTGACGCTATGTAATAGGTAGTTGTTAGTCGAATCGGTATAAAGTCTGGTTCGATAGACAACAGCTGATAGCGTAGCTGTCGTTTGATGTTGCAGCACCAAAGTTCATTTTTTTCAGCAATTGCATTCCATTCTTATGACCAGCAGCTGCACAGTTCATTTCCAGCAGTTGCATTATATCGTTGTATCCAGCAGTTGTGTTCATATTGTTTCGCAACGGCATCGTTTTAATTAATACGTTTGTTGATTAGTAAAAGACCTTGCAGCTGGTTCCTATTTATCCCAGCTGGTTTCTTTCAGCAATACTCGTGAACAGTAGAAATTTGTTTCGTTTCCAAATACTGTTCCAATTTGTTGAGTTTGATTTCATTTCATCGATGCGTCTCTTATAGTAGAACTAGATGTTCAGATAAGAACCTATTTAAGTAGTGTTAGATTTCAATTATGAAGAAGTTCTAGTAAAGATTCTTTCAAGAGAAAAAAACCGTAAGTTAAAGAATAGAACTATCCCTTGATTAAGATGCAGTGGGGAAATCACACTGAAAGAGAAGTTATGTGGGAAAGTGATTATGACTTGTAGAAAGGCTACCCAGATCCTTCAAGTAAGAAATTTCGAGGACGAAATTTTGTTAAGGGGGGTAGGTTGTAATGCCCAGATATTTTAGAGGCCACAAACTAGAAAGATATGAGATTGAGGGATTACAATGCTATTATATTCAACTCTTGATTAATCGAGTTTCAGATTTTATCTATGTATTGTTTAGCTTTCATTATTCAAAAGCTAAATAGCAGATTTCATGATATGGGAGTTTAGATTCCATGACTATGTAATGATCAACCTATTCTTATATCTTGGGTTGATAACCAGATTTTAGAATGCAATAACAGTAGACGTCTAGTGGTTCTAGCAAGCCGATTGAATCCTTTTGTTTTAACTAAAACTGTTCGGTTTTCATATGCATTATTTGGTTTAAAACAGAGCACGCTTCTTTCAGAATTTGGCATATTGAATTGAATGCGTTTCTTCCTTAGTCATTTACAAATCATATAAATAGGATCTTAAGCTGCTTCATGCATCATTATCTTCAAAACAAATTAGTTAAAGCGGTGCTCTCTCTCTCAATAAGCCGAACAAAATACTTTCAAAGTGTTTTAAAGGAAACATGCAGTGCTTTAGGAGTTGCTGGATTTCTACCGTGATTTGTGTTAAAGAATTCAAGCAAGTAAACTCTGTTTCTTGCTCACTCAGTGAAAGCATATATTCGATTCTGTTTGCATGATTATATGAGATTTTAAAGAAAGGAAGATGGATTCGGCTGTTCTTCAAAACCAGAAAAGTTTATGCTCTGTTTTATGAAGGTTGCGTTTTACTGTGATTTTTAATCCAGAAAGTTTACAGAAAATGGTTTGATGATGTTCTTTTAGTTAGTTCTTAAGTTTTCTTCAGAAATTCCATCGAAGTAGCTTACAAGTAGCTTATTCGATCATTTCCAGAAATTTCTTCAGACAAAGGTAACCTTCGTAGTTCATGGTTATCTACATGTTAAGTATGAGAGCTGGTTCTTATACCACTGCTGATATTGATTTGTCGAAAATATTCTAAGTATAGGTTTCAGCTATTGTATTGTTTGAGTTCAGTAGTTGCGATCAGCAGTCGCACTATTTTATGTTCAGCTGTTGCATATTTTATTGTTCATCAGCTGACAGTTTATTCATCAGTTGATAGTTGTTTATCAGTTGATAATTTGTTCATCAGCTGGTAATTTGTTCATCAGCTATTGATATTCAGCAGATGCTTTGCTTTCGTAAATTCAGCAGATGCATATTCAGCAGATGCATTTCTTTTGCTAAAACCAGCAGGTGTATTTCTTTGTTAACACCAGCAGGTGCATTCCTTTATTAGAAATCAGCAGCTGTATTCCTTTGTTAGAATTCAGCAGTTGCGTTGTCTTCATGACATTCAGCAGATGCACTGTTTACCAGCAGATGCATTCCATTTTGATATTTCAGCAGTTTCTTTATTGTTTTCAGTATAGTTCATAGCGACTGGTTGTAGCGACTGGTTTAAGTGCTAACGACATCGTTTCACTTACATTTGTTTAAAAAACCTTGCGACTGGATTCTTGTCTTGCGACTGGTTTCCTATTCGTTGAGACTGGTATTGTTCATTCAGCTGGTATTACTCTTGCGACTGGTACTGTTCATTTTCTTCAGCAGATAACGAAATTCAGAATTCGATTCCTTATTCAATTCCGAATCATTTCAAAGATTGTATTCGATTTAATTGACAGATTCAAGTAGCATTTCTATTCAGTTTTCATCTTCGCAAGGTTTACAGAGAAATCCTTTACAGTTCCAGAACATCATTAGACGAGAGAAAACCAGTAATTCGTGCAAGAGAGAAAGAAAACAGATTTTAGAAAGAAAAGAAAGAGCAGAACGATGTTTTAGAAAATGTTTTAAGTTATGACAACTAAGAGGGTCCCCAGAAGAAGGGTGAGTGTGCGGCTGACGAACCGTATGCCCTTTCCACAGAGGAAGGATCAGGTGTATAGGTCGACGGATCTGTATATCCCTTCACCATGAGCCATAGTGCTAGAAACTGATATCAGGAGTTTGATCAAGCGAATTTGACCAAAATGTTTAAAGTGTTGTCATAATTTCAGAAGAGCAAACTTGTGATTTTTATCACAGCTCTAGAGAATGTTTAAAGAAAATGTTTTCAGAATTTGATTATGTTTTATGCTTTAAGTTTCTATCAGAATTCCCAGTTATATATATTATTGCGCTTGTTCATTTCAAAGCGTACGCAGATTTCAGTTATGTATTCAGCTTCCAGTTTCAGTTCTACTGCATGATGTTGCTATTCCAGATTTACCTGCTGAGCCTTCGGCTCACTAGTTTTCATTGAGTGCAGGTGATCAGCAGTAAGAGCTGGAGGGAGATGATCAGAAAGGGAGGATGTGTTTATCGTGGACATCTTCAGTTGTTCTTTTCAG
>KV004764.1:232544-268474 GCA_001598015.1 Dorcoceras hygrometricum
TACCCTTACCCACAGTGTTACCGTGAGAGTTATCACCAAACACAATCTTGGCTCCTTTGTGAGGTGTCAAATCTGATAGTAGCTTTGGATTTCCAGTCATATGTCGTGAACAGCCACTATCCAGGTACCAGATGATAGATTCTTCTCCAGCTTTGTACCTATTACCCTGCAATCATGAAAACAGATTTTGGTACCCAATTTTACTTGGGCGGTGTCAAATCTGATAGTAGCTTTGGATTACCCATCATATGTCATGAACAACCACTATCCATGTACCAGATGATAGATTCTTCTCCAGCTTTGTACCTATTACCCTGCAATCATGAAAACAGATTTTGGTACCCAATTTTACTTGGGTCCAGATGGGATTACCCCTTTCGGGACCCATACTTGAATTACTTTAACAGTCTTCCCAGTATGTGAGTCCATAAGGGTGTGTGCAGAAATGTTGTGAGATGTGTTGAGCTTTGGCTTAGTATGTGGACCATTCAGATCTCGTTGGGGCTGAAACTTTACCCACACAGATTTGACCTTCTTAGAACCACGCCTGGACTGGTTGGGAACATACGACTTAGAACCAGGTTTCGCCTTATCTTTCTCAAGTCTGTTCTTTAGCCAGCTCAGCTTGGAGTTCTCAGGTCTGATATATCCGATACCTGCTTTGCCTTTTTGGTTCAGTAGCCCAGAGGTCTGGTCATCATACTTCACCGACTCATAAGCATTGTGTATCACACTGCTTTGACAAAATTCATCGTTTGAACTTGTCATATGCCAGATCTGATTGAGTACTCGTTCCCTCAGAGCTGCTTTCTCCAACGCAGAAACATAATCCAGATTTTTCGTTCAGTGGCTTTTGAGTCTCATGCAGCTTGCTCAAGGAAACGGAAGATTTGGTCCAGGAGCTCATCACTTCATTTAACCTTTGTTTTCAGATTTGAGCTCACAAGACATATTTCTCAGGAGATCATTCTCAATCATCAGCTTACTCAACTCTGTCTTTAAACTGTCAGTATCCTCAAGCTGAGCATTGCTTGATTCAACTGAACTATTTTTCAGACCATTGTTTTCAGCTTTGACTTCCTCAAATGTCTGTGATAGCTTCCAGTACTCATAGACCATCTCGTTGAGTGAATTGATCAGGTCTTCACGTGTAAATTCAGTATTAGAAAAATCAAATACCTCATCTTCTGTAGTGTTCTGATTTTCCATCAAGCAGTGAACATCTTCTGGCTCACTATCACTGGATGAGGAGCTGTTTGTTGTTGAATCTGAATCTGAATCCGCCCAGTTATTGTTACTCTCCTCGACAACAAGTACTTTACGATCGTTCTTCCTGTTGGGTCTCTTCTCAGATCTGGTCCTCATCCTTCTCTCTTTGGATCTTTCCTTGGGTCTATCGTCTTTCTTCTCTTCTTTCTTATATCTGTCCTCCTTCTTAGGTCTATTGCAATCTGCAACGAAGTGCCCTGGACGACCACAATTATAACAGTTCATATCAGTAGTTATCTTTTCAGATTTGTTATAATTGAAAGAAGGGTTAGAGGATCTTCTCATGAATTTCCCAAACTTCTTGACGTAGAGGGACTTGATATCATTTCTCAGTTGTTCAGCAGACTTGCTAGTGCTTGGAGAGCACTATTCAGATGTTGATGCTGCAAGAGCTTTTGTTGGTTGAGATGTTGACGGTCCAGCCTCAGATCTGGTCTCCAGCTCGAAATCGTAGGCTTTGAGATTGGGAAACAGATCAAGGAGCTCAAGATTATTTAGATCTTTGGACTTCCCATCGCCATGGTCTTGACATCCTACTCTCTGGGCAGCGCTCTCATCACCTTGAGAGCTAGTTCTCTGTTACTGTATTCCTTGCCAAGACTGGTCAGCTATATTACAACAACACTGAATCTTTCATCAAACTCAGTCATGGTCTCTCGATCTCGCATCTTTATCAACTCATATTTCTGCTGGGCCACGGTCAATTTATTTTCCTTGGTTTCATCATTGCCTTCGCAGATTTTAGTCAACTTCTCCCATATCTCTTTGACAGTAGCGCAAGTTTTGATTTTGTTGAACATGTTGTTTTCCAGCCTCTTATATATTTCCTGGTTTCATCATTGCCTTCGCAGATTTTAGTCAACTTCTCCCATATCTCTTTGACAGTAGCGCAAGTTTTGATTTGTTGAACATGTTGTTTTCCAGCCTCTTATATAAGATGTCCTTCGTCACATTGTCAAGATTTGCCTTCTTCTTGTCCTCAGTTGTATATTCATGTCGGTTCTTTTCCACCCACTGAGGTGCCCCATCAGATATCGCTATAGCTGCATTGGCTTTCATGATCTTCATGGGTCCATCAGTGATAATGAACCACATGTCATCGTCCTGCGCAGTCAAGTGAGCTTGCATCCTAATCTTCCAGTCGTCATACTCCTCCTTGGAAAACATAGGAATTATTTTGTGAGATGTCAACATATTGAAATATATAAGCACAGAAAATAAAAATGTTCAATAACTGAGATACGCAGGCTCTGATACCAATTTATAGGATCAATTAGGATTGAAAATGGGCCTAGGAGTTCAGAACGGGGGGGGGGGAGGTTGAATGAACTCCTTGGATTTTAAATTTTCGAAACCTTTAAAAACGATTTTACAAGTGCCTCGCTTAACTCAGATCCTAGTTACCAGATCTTAGGATCTCTGTTCAATTCTGTTTTCTTGACTAACAAAAATTGTGGGGAAAGAAGTCAATTAAACAGTGAACAATATGAATATAAATAAGTGCGATGCAAAATGTAAAAGTGCAAGGGTCAGAGATTTGTTTCTGGAAGTTGAGATATCAAATCCTACGTCTCCCCTTCTTCCTTTGCAGGAAGGTTCCACTAGAATACTTTGATGTACACAGCCTCTGAATACACCCGATCATCGACCCTCGCTCCAAGTGAACTCCTAGCAACTCCAACTACTCGCAGATAAAACTTCGGAATACAATAGAATGTAATTTTCTCAAACGGCTTAACGTAGCACGTTTGTTACAGACTCAATCTAAGTGATACAATGAATTACAATGTTTTGAGTGTTGTAAATATCTCGAAGATAAATCTAATAAGAACAGATGAGTGTTCTTCGAGATTTGACAACTGGGACTTTAAATATTTTTGCAATGTAAAGTTCCCAGAGAGTATGTATCTCGAAGATAAATCTAATAAGAACAGATGAGTGTTCTTCGAGATTTGACAACTGGGACTTTAAATATTTTTGCAATGTAAAGTTCCCAGAGAGTATGTGAGAGCGATGTGAAGGCAATAGAGACGTCGAGAATGGTGGAGTGATCAAGAGTTCTTCTTCACTTGAATTCTTCAGCTATTTATACTCCTCAATCTCAATGGTCGGAAGAAACAAATCCCTTGCATATCTTCATCGTATCTTCATTAACACTATGCACAAGGTAATCTGCGCTGTTAAGGCTTGATTGACTTATTTACCAAAATGGGTAAATAGCGTATCAATCGCTCTGCGTAATGCGCGTTTTTACTCAAAATAGCTTTGATCTTGTTTCCTTAATTCAAGTTGTGACCGTTGATGTCTATCGATTAGTCACTTGATAATTTCTGAAGACATTCGAAGCTCACATCTGTTGACGCATTGAAATCTTAATACTGCTCTCTTTCCCTTTGTGAAAAGCTACAAGATATGTCTCTTTACTTAAGCCATCACATCTTAATTGTCCTCCTTGTATTATTACAGAATCAATACTCTATTAGATCTGAAGTACTGTACTCTCCTCGTAATACTGTTAAATCTGAATTCTGAAAGACCCAGTGGAGTCTGTTCACATTTGAATAAACATACCTGGATCTGTTACCGAAGTCTCTGAGTCAAATCTGAATGCCCTCAAATCTGAAATCCTGACCCGATTATCGAAATAACCCGAATACTCAAATCTGATAGCTCTTGTTTCGAAATCTTCAACCCCGATAACTGAAGTCTGAGTAAATTGTTCCCAAATCTTTCGGATCTGAAGATACTTAACTATAAACCACGATAACTGACTGTCAAGATCTGATTTTCAAGATTCAGTTCTTATCTCGTTTTTGTTATCACCAAAACTTATAAATTTTATCTTAACAGAGGCTTACTTAGAGCGACAAAACGGTAAAAATCATTCAAAAAATCCATTTCTTAACCAAATCACTCCCTGTTTTGACTCACATCACCCTAACTCACCCCATTATCCATTGGAGCAAACGAGACTCAAAAGAGATTCAGGACGTGACCACTCCGACGCCCGCAAACCCACTGCCCGCATGCATACTGCATCCAGGACATGTGCTAGCCATAAAATTCATAACTAATTCGTTCCTCAACCAAAGCTCTTCCCGTTTGGACCTACGTGACCCTAACTCAATGAGCTATCTCCTGAAATCAATATTGACCACTTAGACCTTATAGAGTGACTTACCCGACCCCAAGAACTCTACTGTCGCGCACAGACGACAAGACAAGACACGTGTTGATCGTAAAATTCATAACTAATTCATTACTTGACCAAATCGCTTTTCGTTTGGACCTACGTGATCCTAACTCGATGTAATAACTATTGGTACATCCTTGGACAGAACCAAAGCCTCAAGAACCATCCATGACCAAACATATCAAGAGATTGATCAAATACGTGTTGAAAATAATGATATATGCATTGATCTCAAACAATAAACATAGATCAATTCAAATCACATACAATTTATACAATAATTGATTTAAAATATTATGGCTTAAATGGTGAGAAAAATAAGAGATATTACATACCTGGATTGGAGAAAGATGAGATCTGCGAGTTACCGACGTAGAGGACGCGAGATGGGGACAGAAACCACCTTGGATCACCAAAATTCTTGAAATTTCTATGGGGCTGTTTGAGAGGGGAAGGGGACGGCTATCTTGGAGGCTTGGTTTTGCAAATATTTGTGTTATGAAATAATGATGGTGCCAAAAATGACCCCTAAGGCTTAATTAAGAAATTAAATGGATTTTTACTATTCTATCCCTCCACTAAGTTACCATGTTAATCAAAACTCTAATCCATGCTTTTAAAACCTCTAGTTTTCGAAATAAATGCCTCCCAAAATTTTAAAATACAATAAAGTTCAATAAAACAGCCCTTATAGACGAAAAACGGGTTCCCCGAAAAAATAATCATAAAAATTTTCAGAAATTGCTGCTTAAAGTTAATAAATTCATTCTTAAAAATATCAAATTATTTTTATCTCGATCGTCACTAGTCTCGTCCATGCGTCCTTAACTCAAACAGACTGAAACATGACATGCATACCATTAAACATAAAAATCGTAAATAAATCACATAAATGGCATGTAATCATCTAAAATTATTTTCCCCCTAGTCATGCACTCATTTCTACGTATTCAGGAATATCTAGGCGCTACAACTCTCCCCCGTTATAGGAATTTCGTCCCCAAAATTAAGTACGTACCAAATAGATCCGGGTAGCGCGTCCGCATATCGGCATCAGTCTCCCAGGTAGTCTCATCCTCTGAGTGATTCTGCCACCGGACTTTAACCATCGGAATACTCCATGCTCTCAGCATGCGCTCCTCTAGAGCCAAAATCTGTACTGGACGCTCCTCAAAAAATAAATCCGGTGCCAACTGGAGCGGCTCAAAATCCAACACGTGTGACAGATTCGGAACATACTTCCGCAGCATCGAGATGTGGAAAAAATTATGGACCGATGACAAGTTAGGTGGTAACGCTACTCGATACGCCAGAGTACCAACCCTACCAAAATCTCGAATGACCCAATAAACCACGGGTTGAGCTTGCCCCTCCGGCAAAAGCGCCTCACGCCCTTCATGGGCGATATCCTCACAAAGACATGGTCCCCAACAGCTAACTCCAAATCTCGTCGTCTTTGATCGACATAACTCTTCTGATGACTCTGGGCTGTCCTCATCCGATCCCGAATCCTTGTCACAATATCCGTTGTCTGCTGTAATAACTCCGGCCCAGTCAACACTCTCTCTCCAACCTCGTCCCAGTGCACGTGAGATCGGCATCTCCTCCCGTAGCCTCATACGGAGCCATCCCGATCGATGCATGAAAGCTGTTGTTGTACGTGAACTCTAACAGTGGCAACCTAGAGTCCCAGGTACCCTGAAAATTAATCACATAGGATCTCAGTAAATCCTCCAAAATCTGGATGACTCTCTCCGACTGTCCATCTGTCTACGGGCGAAATGTCGTGCTGAACGTCAATCTAGTCCCCAAAGCGGCATGTAAGCTCCTCCAAAACGCAGATGTGAATCTGGTGTCTCTGTCCGACACTATAGAGACTGGTATTCCATGCAGCCTGACAACCTCTCTGATGTAAAGCTCTGCGTACTGCGTCATGACGAAAGTAGTCTTCATCGGTAAGAAATGCGCTAACTTGGTGAGTCTGTCCCCAATCACCCATATCGCCGTGTACCCTCTGGGACTCCTGGGCAATACAACCATAAAATCCATCGTGATATGCTTCCACTTCCACTCGGGAATAGGGAGTGGCTGTAATAACCCTTTCGGTCGTCGATGCTCTCAGGAAATAGGGATTGGCATTAGAACTGCACCCAAACCTCTCAGGAAAGCATCTGTGTACACTACAAACTCCTCATGATCCATCGGCATAGATAACACTGGCGCTGAAGTGTGGGCCTCCTTCAGCTGATCAAAGCTCCTCTAGCACTCGGGACTCCACATATACTTCACATTCTTCTTGGTCAGGGCTGTCAAGGGCACTGAAATCAAAGAGAAGCCCTTGATAAACTTGCGATAATAACCTACTAGACCCAAGAAACTGTGAATCTCTGCTGCATTCCTTGGAATGCCCCAATTCTGCACTGCCTCCACCTTCGATGGGTCGAATGAAATCCCATCTCTCGACACAATATGCCCTAAGAATGCCACCTGCTCAAGCCAAAACTCGCACTTGCTGAACTTGGCATACAATCTGTTCTCCCTCAATGTCTGCAGAGCCGTCTGTAAGTGCTGCCTATACTCCTCCAAGCTCCTCGAGTAGACCAGGATGTCGTCGATGAATACTATAATGAACTGGTCCAAATACTGCCTGAAGATCCTGTTCATCAAATCCATATCGCTGGGGCATTCGTCGGGCCAAACGGCATCACCAAGAACTCATAGTGGCCGTAACATGTCCGAAATACAGTCTTGGACATGTACTTCTTCTAACTCTCAACTGATGGTAGCTAGATCTCAAATCAATCTTCGAGAAAACTGAAACTCCTTGCAACTGATCAAACAAATCCTCAATCCTCAAAAGTGGGTACTTATTATTCACTGTAACTCTGTTCAGCTCCCGGTAGTCAATACACAATCTCATGCTGCCATCCTTGTTCTTCACAAACAAAACTGGCGTGCCCCATGGAGAAATGTTAGGGCGTATGAATCCCTTGTCGAGCAACTCCGCATCAGCTCTTTCAGCTCCTTCATATCCGTAGGAGCCAAATGATACGGTGCCTTATAGATAGGCACTGTACCCGACATCAGCTTGATAGAAAACTCCACCTCTCGCTCCGGTGGAATTCCCACTACATTGTCAGGGAAGACATCTGAAAAATACCTGATTACCTCCACATCAGACAGTGAAGGGTCTGTTGAATCTCCTGTAGCGGTAACACTGGCCAAGAATTCCTGACATCCGAGCTCAACTAGATTACTGGCCTGTAAAAAAGATATGCATCTGGGCTTCCGCGATCTCATCGCTGCCTCAAATAAGAAGGTCTCCTGTCCTGGCGTCCTGATAGTCACTGACCTCCACTGGAAATCGATCACCGCTCCAAACTCCATCAACCAATCCATACCTAGGATGAGGTAGAATCCTGACATCGGAAAAATGACCAAGTCTGCAATGACCGCATGATCCTGAACATCATCGTTAACCCCTGCACGACGCTGGTCGTTGTCAACTCCTCTCCTGACGGAACCGTCACGGCAAGAGCTACTCCCAAGCTCTCCGAAATGATACCCATCCTCTGTGTGAATGCACGAAATAAACGATTGGATCGCCCCTGAGTCTAGCAAGGCGAGTGTAGTGACACCTAGCACACGAATCTCGCCTTAAACAGAATCGTCACACAGGCACGCGTTTACGGTCAAACTAGATTCCCCAAAAGCAGTTTAGAAGCCTAAGACATTTCTAAGTTCGCTATTCCTATCCGTATAAGTTCCCAAAGAAAGTTCTAGAAGGTCTAAAGTTCTACTAGATTCAACCCGGTAAACTCCTTGGTTCCACGGAACCGCTCAGCCACATCCTTCTCGTGCGACTTCCAAGGTCGCTCCGACTGTCTCTCTAACATCTGGGTGATCCTGTCTAGCATTTCCACGATAGCCCTCTCATAAGGCGTCATCTGCGGAGGAGGTGGAGGTGCATCGACATCCTGTTGTTCCCTAGCATGACTAGGCATACTGGTACGCAAAACCCTTAACGTAAATCTAAGTGCATGAATAAGCGTCTAACTCTTAAAATTATAAGGCCAAAACTCATGCAGAAATAAAACATGCAGCATGCGAACATAAACATAAATCGTAAAACTATAAAACTCACAGACTGGTAGTGCGACTTCCGAGCTCCACGCATCAGGCTAGTACCCCACCAGAACCTCCGCTCTGATACCAACTGAAACGAACCATACTCTAGAAATTTTTTTTAAATCGTGTGCGGAATAAATAAACTAACTGTATGGCTCGTTCCCTTTTAAAACGTTTTCTAAGCGATCACTTTAAAACATAAATAAAATAAATATCTTAAAAAATTAAATCATCCATACTATTTAAAAAATCAGACTGAGTAAAAGTACTGAAAATGAACATGCAATATCTGAAAAGCGTATCATATCAAAGATAAAACATCAATGCAGCCACGGGGTATAGCTGCGGCGGGCGCTCCGAGGTCCTCATCGCCAGTCGGGACATAATCCACACGGTCATCACCTGCATCATTTAAACCTAGTGAGCCTAGAGGCTCAGCACGCTCTATCTTTTAAATAGCAAAGTACGTACTAGTAAAAGCACATGAAAGCACATATGTGTAATAAGATAACATTAATTCATGCATGCATGGATGATCTTAAAACATGGTTCGTAACATAAGTCGTAACGTATCGTAATCATATAACATATATCATAAGGCATGACGTAACGTAACATAAAAACGTATGAGTCGTATCCATGAAGTGTGGACCATGTTCGATTGATCAATCTTAAACCAACGTACGTGGTGTCCGGTTTTACTCGACCTACATCATCATCACATTAACAGAGGTTCACTGGGCCCGGTCTCCCAGATCAGCTCATCGTCTATCATTATACATTAACAGAGGTTCACCGGGCCCGGCATCCCGGATCCTCTCATCGTCTATCTTGCCACAAGTCAATTCAATCCCTCCATTTTTTCTTTTAAAACATGTCTTTAAACTTTACATAAAGCTTTCATGATGCGTGCAATTTATAAAAACATGCAATTTAAAACTTTAGCGCGTCAATATATATTTAATTCATTTCTTTAAAACATTATCATACATATATAATTAAATATATATTCACGGATTCTATATTTTCTACTCCGGTCAAGGACTGGTTCAGGAGCCTGGCCCACTACAACTAAGCCCAAAAAGAACCTAGACTTAACTTAAAATTGAGACTTAGCCTAATACATGACTTGGTCCAAAACTTTAAAATTAACCTTTAAAATTTCTTAAATACCCCATCATTTACTAAAAATCAACTATTTAAAATTTTGACTAAATAAAGACCCATTGACCAAATTTGACTAAATAAAATCCCAAAGGTCAAAATTTTGACATTAAAACTTGAAAATAAAATATTAGTATGAGACCTGAAAAGTAAATAAGATTAATTTGTTGAAATTAATCGGTTTTTGGAGATTTCTGGTGGTTCAGATCTCTGGTTGGAAGTTTGGTTTGTATTTTCGGGTCGGAAATCATTAAGCAATTCTGGAAGTTTTCGTGTTTTTGGGTTGAAATCTGTTTTTGAGAAATGTGGATTTTTGGGTGAAAGCTGGTCGTTTTAGTGGAATCCGGTCGCATCGCGCATTTGGTAACGCGAGATCACCATACGCCGTCGTTCTGTGAAGTCTGGATTGTCTCGTGTGTGGGAGAAATCTGGTAGCGTGATTTGTTTTGGGTTGGTGCGACGTCGTATTGGTTTAGCGCTAGCGTGAGGTCTGTTGCGTGATTCGAAGTCTGGATGGTTTTTTTACCAGATGTCAATGCGAGTCAACGTTCCTATAGCGCGAGGTGGAAACGTTGTCGTTTAGCAGAGATCTGGTAATGCGTTTAGCGCTAGGATTTTATTGTGAGATCTGCCTGCAAGTTCTTGTGCTGAGAGTGAAGCGATGTCGTTTGGATAAGTTGCAACGGCGTCGTTTTGGTGAACGCTGGAGGGAGAGATCTGTATTGCGAGTTTAGCGTTCGAATGACCAGATTTAATGACGTAGCGTGGAATCTGTTGTAGTGTGTTGCTTCGACCAGATTTCACCGTGGTATTGGAGCGACGTTGTTTTGGGGTTTGAGCGTTGTTTAGCGCGAGTGAGAGCTGCTTGTGGAATCTGTTTCTGTCGGTGGAATAATTTAAACAGATTTATCGCCCTTATTTAAGGAGTAAGGCTTGGCTTCGTTATAGTCCACCAGATCCCATACTTAGAATATTTTCCCCCGACATTCGTTCTTGTTTCTCAAAACCTCGGCTACTGTTCACCGTGAGCTTCTCCGGTAATTTCCCGTCGCTTCCGGTCATCATTTCTTTTGCTTGAGGTAGCGTTGGACTCCTCTTGGAAAGCTCTTTTACCCTATACTAGTTTCGGAGCCTATCGTTTGCTGGAGAGAGATCACGAAGCTGCTATCTTCGACAGTGTGTTTGTGCGTGTAGGTAGCCTTCGGTTTTAACTTTGAGATCTCGTTTCCTAGCTGTGATTTAGCTCCCTGTTGAGTTGTATTAGGGTGATTAGATTCTGGTTGAGCGTGGAACTCCCAGCCGTGTATTTCTGTGGTTGGCCGAGAGTTTTTGTTGATGATTCCCTGTATCTTGTGTATGTTTAACAGGTTGGAATCAGAATTCTCAGGCCTAGTATTGTGATAATTGAGCTAGGAATTAAGGTACGGATCTTGAGCTTGTAAATCAGCGTGGAACTTGGCTTGGATGAATTGTGAGATGGCTGTGTTGGATTGCCATGCTTGGTTGTTGTACTGGTTGAGGACTGTGTATGTCTATTGTGTTTTATTGCTGCGTTGCATATGTTTATATGCTTGTGTTCCAGCATGTTGCATACACGCATGACATTCCATTTCAGTTGCGGCAGCCATTGCCTTGTTTCGTTGTTGCTTCTTTGTTTCCTTACCAGGATGCGAGGGCGAGCGGCGATTTCCGCACTCTCGTTTCCCCTATGCGCCGAGTGGATAGCTACCACAGTTCATAGGATGGGTGTTGATGCATCTGGCAAGGGTGGGCGAGTAGGGGTAAGTGGGTACACCCACATGTCCTACACTCACCGTGGCCACATATTTCTGTTGCAGTTTCCTTTGAGTCGTTGTCTCCTTTCTCATAAATAGCATTTGCATTTCATTCTTGCTATTTACCGCTGTTTTATAGTTGCTCTCCGTATTGGGGATTTGACCCCATGTCCCTCTGGGGCTTGGTTTGTTTTCCTTGTTGTGTTGTTTTCAGGAAACCCAGGTTTTACAGCTGGTCGTGGTTTTAACCCAGCTGGTGGTGCCCCAGGAGGTGGTTGAGTATCCCAGTAGCATATAACATATTTATATGTATCAGTACAGTTAGCCAGGGGATGCCCTGCGCTTTGTCATTGTATTTTAATGTTGGAGTCTGATACATGTTGTTGTTGTTGTTATTCTATACTGTTGTTGAGGCCTGACATTTTTGGTATCAGAGCTTAAGCTGGGATAAGCTCGATTTCTTTGATCACACTTGAGTCTAGGTACAGTGTTGTGTGTTGCATGTGCTTGGTTATGTGACTACGTGCTGCATATTTCTGTGTTTTATGCTATCTATGCCGTATCTGTTCTGTTTTGCTTGATCCTGTTGAGTGTTTTCGTAGATGCCGCCTAGACGTCGTGGTAGAGGTAGGGGGCAGTTTGAGGAATCAGCAGGACATAATGAGGATAGGCGTAGTGCCCGTAGTCATACTCGTGTTAGCAACGAGGAGGAAGATGAGATTGCGGCACCTCCTGCGGAGCGGATGGATGTTGTTATAGCATGGTTTCAGCGGATGAACCCTCCAGTCTTCAATGGTGATGAGTCCAGTGAGGATGCGGACTCGTGGCTCCGTAACATCATTGGTCTTTTTGATCGGGTGCAGTACGATGATGATATTCGACTGAGTTTAGCGACCCTCTTGCTTAGGAAGGCAGCAGAGCGCTGGTGGCGAGGCGCTTCGAGTACCTTGATGGAGACCGGTGTTGGGATCTCTTGGGCAGTTTCTACGAGACCTTCCGACAGGATATGTGCCCGAGTCTTATGTGAACGCCCGGGAGCGGGAGTTCGACCATCTGGAGCGGGGTTCCATGACTGTTCGGGAGTATGCTAGGAAGTTTTCTTCTCTGTTAGCGTACGTTCCCCATGGTTTCTGGCCGGGAGAGGGCCAAGCGGACTCGATTTTTTGAAGGCTTGAATGAGGAGTTGTATCAGATGGTGTTGACCAGCAAACCAAAGAGCTATGGTGAAGCAGTTGACACTGCTATTGATATCGAGGAAGGTTTGCAAAATCGTCGTGCTCGTAGGCAGCAGGCGGCGCAGGTTAGTCGTCCTGCTATTCAGGGAGCGCAGTCTTCCCAGTCCTCACACTCAGCCCATCAGCCGCAGCAGCAGTAGCAGGTGGCTCAGCAGTCTGGCCGTCAGAGGTTTCGACCCTGCGGTCAGCAGTTCAAGAAGAAGTCGGGCTCTGGCTCTTCTGGTTCAGGCAGTTCGAGTAGCAGTGGATCTCGAACTGAGTTTTGCGGCTTTTGCGGTGGGAAGCATCCTTCCACGCAGTGTGTTGGTGTGCAGGGCTCCTGCAGCCTTTGTGGTCAGTACGGGCATTTTGCTAGAGTTTGTCCATCAGCTGGATCACAGCAGACCACGGCCCAGCCTCAGGGTGGTGGAGGTCAGTCTAGGGGCCGTTCTCAGCAGTTTCAGCAGCCCCGATTGGGTGAGACTCAGTTTAGGCCTTTTCAGCAGTCTGGTCCGTCGCGGTTAAGACAGTCGTCTCAGCCTTTCTTCTCTGGACCCCAGCATGCTCAGGTTAACGCCATCACTAGGGAGCAGGCCGAGGAGACACCAAGTCAGGTGATTGCAGGTACTTGCCTTGTCTTTGACTTTCCTGCGCATGTGTTGTTTGACACCGGTGCATCACATTCGTTTATTTCTGATTCGTTTGTTGTTGAGCATGGTCTGAGGTGATTGCAGGTACTTGCCTTGTCTTTGACTTTCCTGCGCATGTGTTGTTTGACACCGGTGCATCACATTCGTTTATTTCTGATTCGTTTGTTGTTGAGCATGGTCTGTGTACCATCCCTTTGCACGATGCTATTTCCGTGTCTACCCCTGGCGGTGTGAGCTTGTTCTCCCAGGCGGTTTTGTTGGATGGTGTGTTGCGGTTTGGTGAGCATGTTCTGTTAGCGAACTTGATCCGTTTGATGCTTTGGGATTTCGATTGCATAGTTGGGATGGATGTGCTGTCCAACTATGGGGCCTCCGTGGACTGCTTCCATGGGATTTTGCGCTTTAGGCCTTTATCTGGCAAGAAGTGGGACTTCTACGGCCAGGATTCTAGATCGAAGATCCCATTGATCTCAGCTATGGAGATGTTTAGCTTGTTGTCTTTGGGGAATGCTGGCTTTATGAGTTATGCGTTGGATGCGTCTTCTTCTTCCCGTGTTCAGCTCAGTGACGTTCCCGTGGTGCGACATTTCTCAGATGTGTTTCCGGAGGAGATTCCTGGTTTCCCTCCGAGGCGGGAGATTGACTTCAGCATAGAGCTGGTGCCTGGAACAGCTTCGATTTCACGCGCTCCTTATCGTCTGGTGCCTGCGGAGTTGAGAGAACTCAAGGTGCAGTTAGATGATTTGCTGGAGAAAGGTTTTTTTCGCCCTAGTATGTCACCGTGGGGAGCGCCCATTCTATTTGTGAAGAAGAAGGATGGCTCAATGCGGATGTGCATTGATTTTTGCCAGTTGAATAAAGCCACTGTCAAGAACAAGTACCCGTTGCCGAGAATCGATGATCTGTTTGATCAGTTGCAGGGTTCTACGGTGTATTCAAAGATTGATCATCGTTCCGGGTACCATCAGCTGAGAGTGAGAGATCAGGATGTCGCGAAGACTGCGTTTCGTACGAGGTACGGACATTTTGAGTTTTTGGTGATGCCGTTTGGTTTGAACAACGCGCCTACAGTCTTTATGGATTTGATGAACCGAGTTTTCCGTGAGTTTATCGATCAGTTTGTGATCATGTTCATCGACGACATCTTAGTCTATTCGAAGACTCGTGTGGAGCACAAGGAGCATTTGCGTATTGTCCTTCAGGCGCTGAGAGACCAGCAATTGTACGAAAAGTTTTCCAAGTGTGAGTTCTGGTTGGATTGCGTCGTGTTCTTGGGACATGTGATTTCAGCCGAGGGGATTTCGGTGGATCCTAGCAAGGTTGATGCCATTCTGAACTAGAAACGTCCCAGGAATGTTTCCGAGATTCGTAGTTTCTTGGGTCTGGCTGGCTATTACCGTCGTTTCATTGAGGGATTTTTCAGTATAGCAAAGCCGATGACTCAATTGACTCAGAAGGACAAGCGTTTTGTTTGGACTGAGCAGTGCGAGAATGATTTTCAGCTGCTCAAGGAAAAGTTGACTACTGTGCCTGTGTTGGCTCTGCCGTCCGGTTCGGGTGGTTTTGTTGTCTGTTCTGACGCTTCGCTTAATGGATTGGGGTGTGTGTTGATGCAAAACGGTCGAGTCATTGCGTATGCCATGCGGCAGTTGAAACCGCACGAGACTCGTTACCCAGTCCATGATTTGGAGTTAGCAGCAGTGGTCTTTGCGTTAAAGATCTAGCGTCACTACCTGTATGGCGAGCAGTTTGTGGTGTACTCCGACCACAAGAGTTTGCAGTATCTGTTTTCGTAGCCTGACTTGAACATGAGACAACGTCGGTGGATGGAGCTGCTAAAGGACTTTGATTGTGAGATTAAGTACCAGCCTGGAAAGTCGAACGTAGTGGCCGATGCTTTGAGCAGGAAGGCTAGTGAGATGCTTGCGTCGTTGTATATCTCTAAGGATCAGGAGCATCTTAACACTACGGGTTGGAGATTCTACCCGGCTGAGGATTTCGTTGTGGTTTCATCGTTCCAAGTGCAGCCGCAGATTGTTTCGACTATTCGAGCAGCTCAGAGAACTGATCCGTCTATCCACGAGTTGAAGTTGAAGGTCAGAGCTGGCGAACTTCATGATTATTCTGTCTCTTCCGATGGTTGTTTGCGTTTCCGAGGCAGGTTGGTTGTGCCCAATTTGATTGATTTGAAGGAGGAGATCCTTCGGGAAGCACACTGTAGCAGACATAGTGTTCATCCTGGTGTACGGAAGATGTACCATGCTTTGAAGCCGCACTTTTGGTGGGCTGGCCTAAAAAGTGACGTTGCTGGTTTTGTTGCTCGTTGTTTGAATTGTCAGATGGTTAAGGCCGAAAGGATGAGACCTGGTGGTCTGTTGCAGAGATTGGAAGTGCCCCAATGGAATTGGGAGCACATTGCTATGGATTTTGTGACGCATCTACCTCGTTCCAGCAGAGGATGCGATGCTATTTGGGTGGTTATAGACCGTCTGTCGAAGTATGCGTCAGATGGTTAAGGCCGAAAGGATGAGACCTGGTGGTCTGTTGCAGAGATTGGAAGTGCCCCAATGGAATTGGGAGCACATTGCTATGGATTTTGTGACGCATCTACCTCGTTCCAGCAGAGGATGCGATGCTATTTGGGTGGTTATAGACCGTCTGTCGAAGTATGCACATTTTATTCCCTATGGAATGACCTTATCGTTGAAGAAGATGGCGAAACTGTACGTTGATTTTGTTGTTAGGCTGCATGGTGTGCCCGTTTCGATCGTTTCCCACCGAGATCCGAGGTTTACTTCCAGGTTTTGGAAGAGTTTGCAAACAGCTTTGGGTACCAGATTGATGATTAGCACCGCGTATCACCCCCAGATAGATTGCCAATCAGAGCGAACTATCCAGACGTTAGAGGATATGTTGCATGCTGTTGTGTTGGATTTCGGAGGTAGCTGGCAAGACGCGTTGTCTTTGGTTGAGTTTTCGTACAGTAACAGCTACCAAGTGATGATTGGTATGGCGCCATTTGAGGCTTTGTATGGTAGAAAGTGCAGATCGCCGGTATGTTGGGAAGAAGAGGGGGAGAAGCAGCTATCTGCCCCTGAATTTGGGCAGCAAATGAAAAGATCACGTGGATCTTATTAGACAGCGGATGAAAGCTGCCCAAGATCGCCAAGCCAGTTATGCGAATAAGAGGCGTCGACCTCTTGAGTTCCAGATTGGTGATCGTGTATTTCTCAAAGTTTCTCCGTTTCGCAGTATCATGCGCTTTGGACGCAAGGGAAAGTTAGCCCCTCGTTACGTTGGTCCGTATGAGATTGTTGAGAGGATTGGCCCTTTAGCATATCGGTTGTTGTTGCCGCCACAGTTGTCTTCTCTTCATGACGTCTTTCATGTTTCCATATTGAGGAAGTATGAGCCAGATCCATCTCATGTGCTTGGAACTCACGAGGTGGAGCTAGATCAGTCGTTGAGCTATCAAGAATATCCTTTTCAGATCATTGGCAGAAAAGAGAAACAGCTGAGAAATAAGACCATTCCGTTGGTAATGGTGCAGTGGAGCAAACATGGAAGGGAAGAAGCTACTTGGGAGCTAGAAGAAAAGATGCAGCGCGAGTGGCCGCATCTGTTTGAGTAGCCGTTGAGCTAAATTTCCAGTAGTTTGTAGCTTTTGGTTGTATTTCTTCTCTAGTTGTTGTTATATGTTTGCTCAGTTATCTTGAACTCTTGGCCTTGTGTTGGGCGACTTCTGCTTGTATCTTGCGATTGCTGTGTATTGTGCCAGAGTTGTTGTTTGATTTCGGGGACGAAATCCTTTTAAGTGGGGGAGAATGTGAGACCTGGAATGTAATTAAGTTTAATTTGTTGGAATTAATCGGTTTTTGGATATTTCTGGTGGTTCAGATCTCTGTTTGGAAGTTTGGTTTGTATTTTCGGGTCGGAAATCACATTTTAAGAAATTCTGGAAGTTTTCGTGTTTTTGGGTTGAAATCTGTTTTTGAGAAATCTGGATTTTTGGGTGAAAGCTGGTCGTTTTAGTGGAATCTAGTCGCATCGCGCATTTGGTAACGCGAGATCACCATACGCCGTCGTTCTGTAAAGTCTGGATTGTCTCGTGTGTGGGAGAAATCTGGTAGCGTGATTTGTTTTGGGTTGGTGCGACGTCGTATTGGTTTAGCGTTAGCGTGAGGTCTGTTGCGTGAGGCGAAGTCTGGATGGTTCGTTTACCAGATGTCAATGTGAGTCAACGTTCCTGTAGCGCGAGGTGGAAACGTTGTCGTTTACGAGAGATCTGGTAATGCGTTTAGTGCTAGGATTTGATTGTGAGATCTGCCCACAAGCTCTTGTGCTGAGAGTTAAGAAATGTCGTTTGGATAAGTTGCAACCGCGTCGTTTTGGTGAACGCTGGAGGGAGAGATCTGTATTGCGAGTTTAGCGTTCGAATGACCAGATTTAATGACGTAGCGTGGAATCTGTTGTAGTGTGTTGCTTCGACCAGATTTCACCGTGGTATTGGAGCGACGTCGTTTTGGGGTTTGAGCGTTGTTTAGCGCGAGTGAGAGCTGCTGGTGGAATCTGTTTCTGTCGGTGGAATAATTTAAACAGATTTCTCGCGCTTATTTAAGGAGTAAGGCTTGGCTTCGTTATATTCCACCAGATCCCATACTTAGAATATTTTCCCCCGACATTCGTTCTTGTTTCTCAAAACCTCGGCTACTGTTCACCGTGAGCTTCTCCGGTAATTTCCCGTCGCTTCCGGTCATCATTTCTTTTGCTTGAGGTAGCGTTGGACTCCTCTTGGAAAGCTCTTTCACCCTATACTAGTTTCGGAGCTTATCGTTCGCTGGAGAGAGATCGCGAAGCTGCTATCTTCGACAGTGTGTTTGTGCGTGTAGGTAGCCTTCGGTTTTAACTTTGAGATCTCGTTTCCTAGCTGTGATTTAGCTCCCTGTTGAGTTGTATTAGGGTGATTAGATTCTGGTTGAGCGTGGAACTCCCAGCCGTGTATTTCTGTGGTTGGCCGTGAGTTGTTGTTGATGATTCCCTGTATCTTGTGTATGTTTAATAGGTTGGAATCAGAATTCTCAGGCCTAGTATTGTGATAATTGAGCTAGGAATTAAGGTACGGATCTTGAGCTTGTAAATCAGCTTGGAACTTGGCTTGGATGAATTGTGAGATGGCTGTGTTGGATTGCCATGCTTGGTTGTTGTCCTGGTTGAGGACTGTGTATGTCTATTGTGTTTTATTGCTGCGTTGCATATGTTTATATGCTTGTGTTCCAGCATGTTGCATACACGCATGACATTCCATTTCAGTTGCGGCAGCCATTGCCTTGTTTCGTTGTTGCTTCTTTGTTTTCTTACCAGGATGCGAGGGCGAGCGGCGATTTCCGCACTCTCGTTTCCCCTATGCGCCGAGTGGATAGCTACCACAGTTCATAGGATGGGTGTTGATGCATCTGGCAAGGGTGGGCGAGTAGGGGTAAGTGGGTACCACCCACATGTCCTACACTCACCGTGGCCACAATTTTTCTGTTGCAGTTTCCTTTGAGCCGTTGTCTCCTTTCTCATAAATAGCATCTGCATTTCATTCTTGCTATTTACCGCTGTTTTATAGTTGCTCTCCGTATTGGGGATTTGACCCCATATCCCTCTGGGGCTTGGTTTGTTTTCCTTGTTGTGTTGTTTTAAGGAAACCCAGGTTTTACAGCTGGTCGTGGTTTTAACCCAGCTGGTGGTGCCCCAGGAGGTGGTTGAGTATCCCAGTAGCATATAGCATATTTATATGTATCAGTATTGTTAGCCAAGGGATGTCCTATGATTTGTTGTTGTATTATGTTGTTGGAGTATGATACATGTTATTCTTGTTGTATGCTATACTGTGTTGTTATGGCTTGTAGCCATTTGTTGGTTTGTTGAATTTATATACTGGGATAGCTATTTTGAGTATCGCTCTATTTTAAATTATATTGTTTTTAAACCTTCAGGCCAAAAGCGAAAAATTTTACCCGCATTTTTGATAGCTTCCGCTTGTGTTTTGGTGTTTTTACTCTGTTTAGAGCACGAGGCCTGACAATTAGGTCCAACAATAATAAAAAGTTTGACTAAATATTTGAATTTAAAACATTTGATCAAAATAATCTTAAAATTGGACCCTATACTTTAAAATTGAATTTTAAAAAGTGTATAAAATACTGACTCCTTCACTTTAAAATCAAACATTAAAATTTGACAAAAATCCCATAAATCAAATAAATTCTAAAAATGCTGGAAAACATTTTAGAATGCTTAAAACATCAAATAAAGTCATCCACGAACTTTGGCAACCCCTAAGACTCGAAATCTTAATTTTCCCAAAAAATGACCCGACAAGGCTTACTTCAAGCGACAAAACGGTAGAAATAATTAAAAATCCATTTCTTAACCAAATCACTTCCTATTTCAACCCACATCATCATTATTCATCTCACTAGCCATTGGAGCAAACGATACTTAAAAACAATTCAGGACGTGACCAATGCGACGCCCGCAAACCCACTGCCCGCGCGCAGAATGCATCCAGGACACGTGCTAGGCATAAAATTCATAACTAATTCGTTCCTTGACCAAATCTCTTCCCATTTCATCCTAAGTGACCCTAACTCATCGAGATATCTCGTGAAATCAACCTTGACCACTCAAACCACATATATTGACTTACCCGACCGCAACAACTCTACTATCGCGCACAGACGACAAGCCAAGACACGTGCTGATCGTAAAATTAATAACTAATTAATTCCTTGACCAAATCGCTTTACGTTTGGACCTACGTGATCCTAACTCGATGGAATAACTATTGGTACCATCCTTGGACCGAACCCAAGCCTCAAGAACCATCCATGACCGAAGAACATCAAGAGATGGATCAAATACGTGCTGAAAATAATGATATATGCATGGATCTCAAACAATAAATATAGATCAATTCAAATCACATTCAATGGTGATGTTTGAGAGGGGAAGGGGACGGCTATCTTGGGAGAGTGGAGGTTAGGTTTTGCAAAGATTTGTGTTATGAAATAATGATGGTGCCAAAAATGACCCCTAAGGCTTAATTAAGAAAATAAATGGATTTTTTCTATTCTGTCCCTCCACTAAGTTACCATGTTAATCAAAACTCTAATCCATGCTTTTAAAACCTCTAATTTTTGAAATAAAGGCCTCCCCAAATTTTAAAATACAATAAAGTTCAATAAAACAGCGTATAGACAAAAAACGGGTTCCCCTAAAAAAATAATAAAAACACCAATTTTCAGAAATTGCTACTTAAAAATAATAAATTCTAAAAACTTAAAAATCTCAAATTATTTTCATCACGATCGTCTCTAGTCTCGTCCACGTATCCGTAACTCAACCAGACTGAAAACATGACATGCATACCATGCAACATAAAAATCGTAAATAAATCACATAAATGACATGTAATCATATAAAATTATTTTCCCCCTAGTCATGCACTCATTTCTACGTATTCAGGAATTCTAGGCGTTACATATTCAACATAACTCAACGTCCGATGTAGCTCTACCTCGTCAGTTCGTAGCACATGAGAAGGATCCGGTGCATACTTCCTTAACATAGACACGTGAAATACATCAGGAATTGAGGATAGCTCAGGTGGCAACAACAAACGATAAGCCAAAGGATCGATCATTTCCACAATTTCATAAGGTACAACATAACGAGGAGCTAACTTTCCCTTGAGCCCAAATCTCATAACACTTCTGAAAGGAGATATTTTCAAGAACACTTGATCACCAATCTGAAATTCCAAAGGCCGACGCCTCCGATTTGTATAACTAGCTTGGCGATCTTGTGCAGCCTTCATACACTGTCGAATTAGATCCACTTGATCCTTCATTTGATGCACAAATTCAGGTGAAGACAACTGCTTCTCCCCTACTTCCTCCCAACAGATTGACGACCTGCACTTCATACCGTACAATGCTTCGATCTGTGCCATTATAATCGTTACTTGATAGCTATTATTGTACAAAAACTCCACCAGTGGTAAGGAATCCTGCCAACGACCACCGAAATCCATGACAATAGCTCGTAACATATCTTTCAAGGTCTGTATAGTCCTCTCAGATTGGCCATCGGTTTGGGGATGATAGGTTGTACTCATAGCCAATATGGTGTCTAAGGCTGCTTGTAAACTCTTCCAGAATCTTGAAGTGAACCTCTCTGTCTGAAACTATGGATACAGGCACCCCATGCAATCGAACTACAAAATCGATGTACAGTTTCACCATTTTCTTCAAGGAATTCGTCATATTGTAGGGAATAAAGTGAGCAGATTTTGAAAGTCTGTCAATCACTACCCAAATGGCATCACATCCTCGGCTGGTACGAGGCAAATGAGTCACAAAATCCATGGCTACATGCTCCCAATTCCATTTGGGCACCTCTAAACTGTGCAACAGCCAGCCAGGTCTCATCCTTTCCGCTTTGACTTGCTGACAATTCCGACAACGAGCAACAAAGTCAGCAACATCGTTCATCAAACCTTCCCACCAATAGTACGATTTCAAGGCATGGTACATCTTCCTTACACCAGGATGGACGCTATGTTGACTACAGTGAGCTTTCCTTTAGATTATTTCCCTCAAATCAATCAAGTTAGGCGCTACCAACCTGCCTCGAAACCTAAAACAACCATCAGATGCGAGAGAGTAATCCTCTAGCTGACCAACTTGAGTTTCAACTTCAGCTCATGGATATATGGGTCAGTTCTTTGGGCTGTCTTGATGTCCGAAACAATATGTGGCTCGACTTGAAAAGATGACACCACAACGTAACCATCACCTGGGTAGAAATTCCAACTAGTAGTGCTCATATGCTCATGGACCTTCGAGATATTTAGCGATGCAAACATCGACACTTGAGCTTTCCTGCTAAGCGCATCAGCAACTATATTCACCTTCCCGGGATAATACTGAATCTCGCAATCGAAGTCCTTAAGCAGCTCCATACATCTGCACTGCCTCATACAAGTCGGACTGGGAGAATAGGTAGTGAAGACTCTTGTGGTTAGTATACACCACAAACTGTTCGCCATAGAGATTGTGGTGCCGAAACTTCAAAGCAAAGACGGCGGATGATAACTCCAAGTCGTGAACTGGGTATCGAGTCTCATGGGGTTTCAACTGACGGGAAGCATAAGCAATGACTCGACCATTCTGCATCAGTACACAACCCAGTCCATTAAGTGAAGCATCAGAACAGACCACAAAACCTCCTGAACCTGAAGGTAAAGCTAACACCGGCGCTGTAGTTAGCTTCTCCTTGAGCAGCTGGAAGCTGTTCTCACATTCATTCGTCCAAACAAATCTCTTGTCCTTCGGGGTCAGCTGCCTCATAGGCTTAGCTATACTAGAGAATCCCTCAATGAATCGTCGATAATAGCTAGCCAATCCCAAAACGCTACAAATCTCCGAGACGTTCTTGGGGCGTTCCCAGTTCACAACGGCCTCTACCTTACTGGAATCAACAAATATTCCTTCAGACGAAATGACATGACCCAGAAACACCACTTTATCCAACCAAAACTCGCATTTAGAGAACTTGACATACAGCTGCGAGTCTCGAAGTGTTTGGAGAACTAGCCTTAAGTGCTATTTATGTTGCATGAAAGTATTCGAATAAACCAATATCTCATCGATGAAAACAATCATGAAGAGAACTTGACATACAGCTGCGAGTCTCGAAGTGTTTGGAGAACTAGCCTTAAGTGCTATTTATGTTGCATGAAAGTATTCGAATAAACCAATATCTCATCGATGAAAACAATCATGAACTGATCGATGAACTCTCTAAAGACTCGGTTCATGAAGTCCATGAAAACTTCCGGGGCATTAGTCAAACCCAACGGCGTAACCAAGAATTCTTAATGTCCGTACCTCGTTCTAAACGTAGTTTTCACAACATCTTCTTCTCGAATTTGTAACTGGTTACCCTGACGCAGGTCGATCTTATAATACACGGCTGAACCTTGAAGCTGATCGAATAAATCATCGTTTCTCGGTAAAGGGTATTTATTATTCACAGTAGCTTTGTTCAGTTGCCGAAAGTCGATGCACATCATCATCGAACCATCTTTATTTTTCACAAACAGAATGGGAGCTCCCCACGGTGACATGCTTGGCCGAATAAAGCCTTTCTCCAACAAATCGCTAAGCTGTACCTTCAGTTCTCTCAACTCGGCTGGTGCTAGACGGTACGGGGTTTGTGAGGTAGGAGCTATACCAGGAACCAGCTCAATGCTGAAGTCAATCTCCCTCCTCGGAGGAAAACCAAGAATCTCCTCGGGGAACACATCAGGGAAATCACAAGCGACGAGGATGTCACTAAGCTCCACGCTCAAATTCGAGGATGCTTCCAAAGCATAAATCATGAACCCTGCATTCTCCAACGATAGTATGCCAAACATCTCCATAGCAAAGATCTGCTGAATTTTTGATTGGGAATCATGGCCGTAAAAGTTCCAATTCTTGCCAAACTGGGGCCTAAAGCGCACAACACCATGGAAACAATCCACGGTTGCCCTAAAACTAGACAACATATCCATTCCCACTATACAATCGAAATCCCACATAACTAGCCGGATTAAATTTGCTATCAGCATATTTTCGCCAAAACTAAGTATGCCATTCGACACAATCTCTTGGGAGAACAAGATCACGCCGACAGAAGTCGTAACAGAAACAACATCACGCAAAATGGTGATACGCAAACCATGCTCAACAACAAATGCATCAGCTATGAATGAATGTGATGCTCCAGTATCAAACAACACGCGTGCTGGAAAGTAAAAAACAGTACAGGTACATGATATCACTCCTCCAGGCGTGCCCTCTGCTTGCTCCCTGGTCATGGCATTTACTTGTGCCTGCTGAGGTCCTGAGCAATGAGGTTGGGAAGGCTGTCCAAAACACGAAGGATTAGACTGCTAACGGCCTGTGTTGAGCTTCCCCCATCCTCGGCTGCTGTCTAGGAAAAGAACAACCTCGGGAATATCCACTTGAACGACCCTGTGCTAGGGCAGCTGTGTGCTGAGATCCAGCCAAAGGACATACTCTCGTGAAATGCCCGTACTGCCCGTAGAGATTGAAAACATCCTGAACCCCTACACACTACGTCGAAAGGTGCTTACCTCCACATTGACCACAGAAATTGGCCCTACGACTACTGTTGCTCGAACTACCTGAACCGGAAGAACTGGAACCTGACTTCTTCTTAAATTGTTGGCTACGAGGCGTGAACCTGTGATGTCCAGATTGTTTGGATGGCTGCTGGGGCTGTTGGGATGGCTGAGAGAGTTGGGAAGACGGTGTCCCTTGAACGTTGGGCAAGTACCTTGAGCAGCTTGTGGCCGAACCCGAGACCTATGGTTTTGTAGCCCTTCCTCGATATCTGTGAGGAATCAGATTTTAGATTAGTGATTATTGAATTGATTTGGAATTAGTAGCGTTAATTTTGAGGGTTTTGCAAAATGAATCTCATTCCTTTAGGATTCAGCAGTAGCTCTAGTTGGTGAATTCTGTTATCAGTTTTTGGTGGCGTAGGAGTAATACGATGTCGTTATGTGAAGACCAGACGTAGCGCTAATGCAAGAAACCAGTCGTAGCGTATTTCAGAATGTCAACGTGAGTCAGCGGTACTGTAGCTCGTAGCTGGTGGAAATTGGAAATCAGTAGTTGCAATTGAAGAGGTTGCTACTGGCAGTAGTTGCATTGGATGCGAGATTTAACGAGAAAACGACACGTGTTGGTCAATATTTTGGTGTTGACTACTGAATTGTAGAGCTATCAGCTGTTGCGTTGTGAGAAATTGTTCCAGCTGAGTGACCAGCTGCTGGTTTGAGGAACCAGTCGTGGGAGCAACGTGACGTCGTTTTGATAAGTTGAAACAAAGCGTTTTGGGTATTGCGTCTGGTACCAGTAGCGAGGGATCTTTTGCGTAGTTTATCCAGTCGCTGGGTTGGTTAACCAGCTGTTGACAGATACGATGACGTGTCCTTTACGTCGTCGTTTTGAAATGTTTCGCGTAACCAATCGCTGGTGGTTTTGAAGGAATCAGTTACCAGCTTTTGGTTGCTTCGCAAGAGAAATCTGTTGTCAGCTGGTGGAACGCTGCGGCGTCGTTTTGTTTAGTTGGAACGGTGTCGTTTTGATGCTACTTTGCAAATGCAACGCCTGGTGGTTACTGCTAGTTTTGTTAAGAGGAAAATCTGGTTTCTGTTGAAAGCAACGACTGGTATCTGTTGTGATATACCTACTGTTCACGACGTCTGGTTATTTTGAGAACAACAGTAGTTGGATTGAGATATATATATAGATAAGTGTTGATCGACACTTAGAATTATTCTGAACCCTATATTTCTTATCTCCATATCCAAACCCTCGTTTTAGCTACTGTTCACCGTGACTTGTCTTTCTGGGTAAGGAATTCCTACTCTTCTAAGCTTAGTATGGACTGTTAGTACTTTATTTAGAGATAGAACCGGATTCGAGTTCTTGGCCATAGGAAACTATGTATTGAAGTTCAGATTTGAGTTAGATATGAACTGAGTGTGAGTAACAGATTTTGAGATTCAGGATAGCTTCTGCCGTGGTTGAAGGAGCCAGGTGAAAGCTGGTAGCCTAGGCCATGAGTTTCAGTGCCTTGTGAGAAATCTGTTGAGGTAGAATCAGCAGTTGAAGGTACGAATTGAGCAGATTTAGCAGCTTGAGCGTGAACATGGCTGTGATTGATGTTGTGAAATATGCTGATATGTTTCTGTGATTTACGTGATACAGCTTGTGAATTGATTGAGTTTTACATTTTATCTTCACGTATTGAATTGTATGCATTGTGCATTGAATATTGAATGGGCATACATGCATACATCTCGATCCTGATTGACAGATTGATGGATGACCTGATTGAAAGCCACGTTGTGACTGACCGACTGATGAATTGTGCATGAAAAGTCCAACGCTATCATCGGAGTGGTAACTACCGGATTCGAGTGTCTACCACCGAGCTGTGATGGGCTGACGGGCTCTGAAGATCACGGACCGATGATTTCCCCGGTTGATACACCGTGCGGGTATAGAGGCTGATTGAGATGATTTGCCAGTTGATACACTGGTCTAGCTATCCGATCCTTGATAGCCCTCATGCATTTCATAGCATTGATTATAGTATGTTGCATGATTAGCTGTTTTGATTGCTCTTCGTACTGAGGCTTGACCTCGTATTTGTTTTCCTGCTTTTGTGTTGTTTGGGTCTGTGTTACCCATTTTCAGGATCTTCAGGTAACCAAGCTGGAAAGAGTGGAGCGCCAGCTGGTCGATCCCCGTTTCCTTGAGTCTCAGTCTACTTATATTATGTATTGAACCGGGGGATGCCCCGTGTTTTTATGTATTGGGGATCTGTATTTGAATTGAGATTTGTCGTTACCTGTTTTATATGAGTTTGAGTCAACTCGTATTTTGACTATTGACATTTTGAATGCAAGTTTTGAGTTCAGGCCATATTATTTCGAAAAATTTTTAAGCCCTGTTTTTACGCTTCCGTGATTATGTGCTTAATTGTGCTCTAATATTTGTGCTTAATTGTGCTCTAATCTTGTGTGATTAGCACGGGACCTAACAATATCCATCGTCTTGTCCACCACATCCGCATAGCTAGTAGGTGAACTTGCCACCACCAAAGAGTAGAGATCTTCTTTCAGCCCTTCCAAGAACCTGTTTCTTTTCGCCCTCTCACGACCGGACACATGAGGAACATCGGCAAGGAGAGAAGAAAAATTCCTAGTATACTCCCCCACAGACATGGTTCCCTGGACCAAGTTATTGACTCATGCTCCCGGGAATTAACGTAGGACTCCGGGACGTATTCCTGTCGAAATGCAGTACAAAACCTGTTCCAAGTTATTCCCACACGAGTCTCCTCAAGATTTTGTGAAGCACTTCTCCACCAGCGCTCTGCATTCTTCCTCAATTGGAAAGTAGCTAGACTCAACCTACGCTATTCGTCATACCGCACTCGATCAAACAACCTGTGATGTGCTGTAACCAGGACTCAGCATCGGAACTAGACTCGTAATCATTGAACTTTTGAGGATTCATCCGCAGAAACCTCGTCATGATCAACTCCATTTCGTCTACACGGGTTGCTAACATATCTACCTCATCATCAACATGTCTCGCGCGACTACGTACGGGAATACTACGCTCCACCACCTCATTCTGAGCCTCAGATTCTATCGGGATCTGCCTTTTAGCAATACGCCTATCTCTAGGCGGCATCTACGAAGACATGTAGACGATAAGATCACACGCCACAATATAACACATAGTCAAGCACACGCAACAAGTGACACCGTGCCTAGACTCAAGTGTGATAAAAAAACTTTTTGCTTATCCCAGTTTAAGCTGTGATACCAAAATGTCAGGTCCGATGCACAAAACGGAGATTTAAACACCCAAAATCACAGCTGCGGAAGCTTAAAAAGGAGGCTAATTTTTTTTCCTTTTTTGGCCTGACTTAGAAATCATAATTTAAAATACACTTATTCTTAAAATACGAGTTTTACAACAAATCACAAACTGCAGATAGCAAGTACAGAGCATCCAAACCAACAAAACTCAATCTGGATACAACAACGGCACGGGATATTCCCAGGCGACAACTCCAACATATATATATATATATATAACTGGGAAACTCTATTCCGAATGCAAGGGTAGTAGGCTACATTCGAAACAGGAAGCCAAAGATGCTCAAGGACAACTCAACAGCTGATACATGCTGAAAGAAAGAAGTGGCCACGAGGTATGTGAGAGCGTGGTAGCTATCCACTCGTCTCAATACACTGTACCAGAAGCATAAATCAGATTACTCAACCTGTTGTTGCCAAAGCTCATGAGAGCGTGGTAGCTATCCACTCGTCTCATAGCGGCTAACAACCAGATCAGCAGGGAGATGAGGAGCATGGTATTGCCGCTCGTCCTCAATAGAAGTATCCTGGTACACACGGGTTAGCACAACAGTAAACAGCTAACAGGGTATGAGCTCAACATGGGAAAAATGCGTGTATTCCCATGCAACATTTTGCAATAACAAGCATAGAATAACAGTAAGTAACATCAGCACGATAGAATACACACTGCACAACATACCCGCAAGCATACACATATATCCAAGCTTATCCAAAAGCTGTAATACAAGCTCAAATCCGTATCTTAGCTCCTGTGCTACAATTTAACACACAAGAGTCACGAAAAACTAAGAATTTTAACCTGCTTAGCCAAACAACAACGACCAGCTTAGAGACAGTAAGCACAGAAACTCGAACTGGGAGCCACCACATCAACCAAGTTCTATCCTACCCTTCAAACATGACGGTTAGCTCTAAGCGAAGCGTAAGGTAGGATGTAACACTTACTCGGAAGCATTACCTGAACGGAAGAAGCGTTCAATCTTTTGGTCCACCAAAGCCTTCAAAAGAGGTATAGGAAGAAGCGTCTTGGAAAGGGGAACTCAACGCTACCAACCTTGCACCAAGATGCACCATCTACTATTGGCAATCGGAGGAGATAAGGTTCTGTGAGCAGTATGGGTTTCGCTACAGTAAAGGGTAAGTTTATGGGAGAGAAATATTATAATTGTTGGAAAGCAATGGTGTGCGCATGGTCAAAGTCCTCTATTTATAATTCAAGTCTCCCGTGATTTGTGAACAGTAGCCACCGACAGTTCGGGGTCCAGGCTGGAACCAGTTCAGGTGTAACTCAGTACACGCCCTTCTCTCCCAGCTGGTATACATCATCCAGCTTGCACTACCAGAACAGATTACGCCTTAGCCAGCTCACGCTTACCATCCAGCTAGCGTCTAAGCTGGTATCACTAAACTACGTCGCACCGCACTCCAGCTCGGTACGACCAGTTCACGCTTATAAAGATCAGCTCGCACACTTCCAGCTCTTGCCTAAGCTGGTACCCATGAATCGTGCTGGTCTACACTAAAACCACGAACCGGACCGGTCCACGTAGTTTTACCAGATTGCGCCCCTCTAAGCTGGTTTCCCTCAGCCCAGCTCGCGACCCACCAGCTTTACAATCCAGTTCAGAACCCTCTCTCACAGGGCAGCTCACATTCTCATAACCTATCCAGCTTACGCTCAAACGACAACCTCCTAAGCTGTACACTACTCTGAAGATCTCTCCAACAGTCCAGAGATGTTCTAATGCACACAGAACATCTTATGTTCCTTAGAGCACACCAGCTCAGGACTGGTCCTTCCCAGACCAGCTCACACTTGGTTTAGTCCATACTAAACCTGATTAATTAGATTAATTGCTCCACAAATCTTTCGGGTCTCACATGTATCATGTCTAGTATAAATTGCAAGATACATAAGGGCACAAATAACACATGGACGGAACGGATCCTGATCTAACCTTGGACCACCATCGGACCACCCTGAACCGAACCCCAACCCTATGAACCATCCATGACCGAAGCACAACAAAGAATTAATCATATTCGTGGTAAAAATCGTGATCAATCCATGGGTCGCAAACAAAAACAATAGATCGAGTCATTACGCATAAAAATCAAGCAACGCCACATGAAAACCGTGTATAATGATTTAAATTGTGAGAAAAAGGGAGAATTGAGCATGCTCTTTTGAAAAATTTCGAAGAATACACGTTACCGGAGCGGAGAACACGAGATTGAGACGATCAAGCCTTGAAATCACACCAAGAAAAATCGATGGAGCTCGTGCAAAGGGGAATGACGGCGTGAGGTTGAGGGGAGGACAATGATGGTTTCAAAAATTTTAGGTTGAAACAATGAGTGGTGTCCCAAAATACCCCTCCAAAGATTTTCATTATGGAAAATGATAATTAAAATGATAATTACAACTCAAAATTAAACTTTGAACTTCTAAATTTCGTAATATAAAATTCACTAATTTTTAAGATATAGCAAAGTTCATTAAAATAGCCCGTATAGACGAAAAACGGGTTCCCCTCGACCATTATACATAAAAAATCTTAGTTTTCGTAAATGCCACTTAAAATATAGCAAAGTTCATTAAAACAGCACACGCACGCTCCTTCTCTGCCACTTTCGGAGCAACCAGAGTGCTAACAGCTCGCAAAGATCAATCAATAGATCCTAAATCACCCAGCAACAATTCACGAAACCAGCACGGAAGAACCACGCGACTAGGAGAAGCAACGGACCACGCGTACTCTTCTACTTCGTGAATCTTCTTCCAGCCATCTCCGGCCATGATATCAGTAGGAAAATGATGGGTTTGGAAAGGGGTTTCCAATGGTACCACTCTTGACCAAAACTGGTAGGCCGATCTCCGGCAATCGGGAAATATGGGTACGGGTGAACATTAAAATCAAGGGTTTCAGAAGAGATAGCTTCTCGAACACTCAGGATGATAAGATATTTGTGGTCTCGAAAAATGATTACGTCTCAGGTCAACGACTCCTATATATACTAGTACACGCCGATATGTTCTACAGTTCCCATGGAATAGCTCAGAGCTTCTCTACTGCTCTAGCTTAGGCATACACGCCCACCAGATCCCGCGTCTTCTCAGCTCACACATTCAGATCAGATCGCATACACAACAGCTTGCGCAATACCCAGCTTAGCACAGAGCTAAAGATCAGATCTCGCTTCCAGCACAGGAATCACATACCACAACAGAATACGCTCTCCCAACAGCTCAGTCTCTCAGCAGATTACGTCTTCACATCTCAGGCCAGATTGTGCACTCCGACCAGCTCAAAGCCTTCAGCTCAGCTCAGACCTCAAAGCTAACAACATCTTGGGCATAGCTTAGGGCGCTTCCACTAACAGGTCACGCCCGCGACAGAACACGCACAAAGCTCAGCTCGTGCAATCAACAGCTCTAGCGTACATCACAGCTCTCGTGCAAGAAGGTTTCGTTCCATCAGCTCAGAAAAAATAGGACAAATTCTACGTGATCTGACTAACGAAACAGCTCACAGCAACTACAACAGCAACAGATCACAACAACAGACAAGTTCACACACACACCGGCCAGCTCACGCTCAAAGCTGATTCCTCACCAATAGCTTTCATCTAAAACTGAGGACCACAGACAGCTCTTGTCTCTACTATGCATCACCATCAGCCTGCGCCCAAGCTGACGTCACTAACCAACACAGTCCCATTTCCCGTAATCTGATCCTCCAGCTCAGGGCTTCCAAGACCTCTCTACTCTGAATCTAGCTTACACTCACATGGGAAATCCTAGGGCTGATCGTCTTTAAGATGTTGTCCTCAAAACAGCTCGCGGCAGAAGCTCAAACCAACACAACGGGGAAGTTCAAACCAGAACTGTTCCACCCAGATCAGCTCGCGCCTGATATGGTCTATGTCCCCTCAAAGATACAAACAACTTAAACCAAATCTCCTAAGCTGATCACCACGACATTGCCTCCGCTAAACAGCTTATGCTCTACAATTCATCTCAGCGCCTAATCTTGCTGTTCAGCCCAGCCATTCCGCCTAACCGGCTCACCCCAAAGCTGGTCTTGGTTAAACATCAGGATCCACCAGCGACCCTCTAAACTGGATCTCCATTCGGTTTCTCACTGAATCTACACACTGAAGCAAAGAAACATCAAGGGGTAACGCTAAGTTGACATACTCTGGGCAGTCCGTCACTGCTAATCCAGCTTAGAGCTGTTCCACAAGAATAGCAACTCCTCATTAGGCAACTCAGCTCGGGTCACCTATCTTCTTCTCATGTAGCAGTGCGTACACCAGCTTAGAGTGCTAACTCAGCACACCTCACTCAAATTAGCTTGCAGTGGTCAATCCAGCTCGCGATAGCTTCAGGCCCCAAAGCTACATCCAGCTTATGCCTACGCCCTAAACTGCTATCAGCCCAGGCTACTACACTGGACTGGTTCATGCTATAGCAACATCAGCTCGTGAACTCAACACAGCACAATGTTACTCTGTCATCTTGCACCCGAGCTGGTCCACCTCTCGACTACCCAGCAAGATTCCAAGCTGAATTATACAAACTATACATCCTCTGAGCTGCTACAGAAACTCAACACTCTAAACAGCTTGCTCTTCTAAGCACTTAGAGCTATCAGCTCACAACAATTCCGCTTGATAACACACATCACCTCACACTGCTGAGCTTAACCACGCTGCATAACTCTAGGCTGGTCCTAACGTACCATATACCAGCTCGCACCAGCCGCCCTAGCTTATGCTTTACAATACTACTTGGCAAAGAGAAAACCGACCAGCTCATGCCTAAGCTGATCCTCGCGGACTTTGGGGCATCTTAACCGATAATCTCAATTAGTGCTCCTATAATATACTCATATTATAATACTAATTACCTTGGCTAATTACGGTCCTCACATCCTCCCCACCTTAAGAGATTTTGTGCTCGAAATAAAAACAACAACCTGCATAACCAAACAGATCATAGCACAGAATTGAACGCTAGAGAAATCACAAGGGATGGAAGAACCTGGTGACTCAGGTCTAGGGCCTAAGAAGGTTTCAAGTTTAGAGTTCAATAATTAGTCGATGGTAATGATTGAAACCAGAGTCTCCAAATTTAACGGGGTGCCAAAGGATCCAAGAAACCTTAACATAGTTCTGAAAGTCCATCCATTCCCCTCAGTCTCTTGTGGAGGCTCCATTGCTCAATAAAAACGCGACTCCTTCTTGCAGAGAAGCTTTCCTTTATTGTTCGTAGCTCCACAGTTCAAAAATAATGTATCGTCCGCTTGGGTTGTATTCGCTTATCTCGACTAAAGCAAATGTCACAACATTGTAAAATTCGATTCCGTGACTTTCTTTAAGATTCACTAGGTTTTCATCTTCTTGACTGCTTCGTGAAATTATTTGCTGTCAAGCTCACCCATTCTCTTGATATCGATACGAGCATTCGGTAAAAATGTTTCAATCCGTTACTAGTTATTTTCGCGCTCCTGCACAATAAAAGTTTGGTTCAATGCTTCCATATCCTCGAGTTCTCCTTCCTTTTCCCTCAACGACTTAAGCAGAAAGTCCACTCTTTTTTTTTCTAGCACTTCCAGATCGCATTCAACTCCTATGTGCCTTATTAATTTAATATACCTCTCAATTTAAAACCCAAAGCATGGTCTTATTGCTCTACTGTTTCTCCTCTATTTCCAGAAATCTCACTGGACAATCACGGCAGCTCAGGGTCTGGTCCAGCCCTCTTCATCAGTCCTCAATGTAAATGAAAGATTTGTCTCGCACTCCCTCGATTTAGACACATGAGACTCATCATGTATCAACAACGACTCAGTCGGCATCCGCGGTAAGCACGGCAAGGATCCGCTCACTTCACAAACTCTCATCCCGACTGATGAATCTAGGAGCTAACCTACCCCTCAATCACAATTCCATCATAATATTAGATGGAGAAACTCACAGGAATTACTCAATCAACAGCCTGAATCTCCAAAGGCCCACCTTAGAAGCGGAAACTGGCTTGACGATCTCGCACAATCTTCGCTCTAAATCGAATCAGATATTCTTGGTCGTCCACGTGCTGCACAAAATCTGGTGAAGGCCACTGATGTTCCTCAACTTCTTCCAATTGATAGAGCGATATGCGCTTCATACCAGGAAAAAACCTCAAAGGATGACATGCCAAACACCACTTGGTAGTAAAACAAACAGCACGAAAGTTCCACCAAGACCGGGAATTCCTGACAACCATCAGCAAAAATATCGCTACAGCTCGCAGCATACCTTCCAAAGTCTGCATGATCTGCTCATATTGGCCACTGGTCAGGTGGTAAACTGGTCTCATCGCTCATCGAGACTCCAAAGTCGTATGAAAGCTCTTTCATCCTCGGAAAGATACTCCAGAAATTCTTGCTAGGCTCTGTCAATATCAGCAAACCATGTAATCTCGTTACATGGTCGATGTACCACCACGTCGTCTTCCTCAAGAAAATGATCACCCCGAAGGGACGCATCGAAACACCTCTCGATCTACGAATACAATCAACCCAGGGACAGTAGTCAAGCTTGCTCTAAGCTGACTCCAGCATAGTTTAGCTTACTCAACTACACTGTCGACTCGGACTGGAACAGGCCACAATCAGCCAGAACTCTAAGTTGTTACTCAGCTCGCCTCAAGCTAAAAGCTCCACTCCAAGCAGACCACATTGATACGCTACCAATTCGGATAGCATAACTCAGCTCACCAGAGCCTAAATTCAGTTCGCAATTCAAGTTAGAAGATTATCTCCAAGCTAATCTATCTTGCCGACTCCAAGCCTCGCATGTTGCACAAAACAGCTCAACACCAGAACTTTATGGATAGAATCATATCCACTTCTCCAAGCACTATTCTTGAACTCACGGGTCATCAATAGCATCGGCCTGGCTATCATCGAATACTCTTCAATACAGTAGGTGCACACCGGTAAAGAGACTCTAAAGATCGGATCGAACCTGGGAACCGACTCAAAACTGAAAATGATCTCTAGTTCCGGAGGAAAACTAGGAACCTCACTCAGAAAGACGTCAAGGGCTAACAACTCTCGGGGTTATCATCAACACTACCTCCTCGAATCAGCCATACTAGTCAGTACTATCTCATGGGACAACCTAACTCACGTTGGCAGGAGTATTATATTATACCACATCACACCAATTAAGTGGGGTAGACTCAACCCACACGCAAGCACAACAGAGCAGAGACACACGGGTGATGTTCTCGTGTCAACACAAAACTCACGCAGGATAATTCAATATCCAAGCACTTGCGATCACTTCTTCGGCAACAAGTCTGCTTGCTCCCAAGACATCGCGTCCACATGAGCCAGCGCAGGTCCCATGTACTGAGATTGAGAAGGCTCTGCAAACATAGACGCTTCCGACAGTCGATAATCTGGTCACTGAAGCTGAACGGGGGATGCAGTCTCTACAAAGAATCACCAGAAGAACCCTGCGTAATAGATTCGAACAGGGTTCGCTTGCGGAACACCTCCTCGTAAAGCCTTTGATTGATCTGTTTTGACAGATCCTGATTAAGTTTTGAATTACACAAAACCTGTTATTGTGTTTCTAAAAATTCCACTTAGTGTACAGATTTCAGATCGAAGAAGAAGATGAACAGTAGCAAAATCTGTCAAGTCGATGGTTCTCAAGATTAAGTTCAGCAGTTGGTTTGGTTAATCATTTTAACGGCAGCTGGATTAGCAATGGAGACGACCAAAGTTGAGTCAGCTGTTCGTAATCAGGCGGAGGCCAAGTTGAACCAGCTGGAGCGAAGTGAATCAGCTGGAACGATAAGAATCAGCTGCAAGCGCTAAAGACGTAGGTGGACCAGCAGGAACACCAATAAGAGAACCAGCTGGAACAGGAACTGTGAAGTCTGCTGGAGAAGTATCGAAGAAGAACAATTCAGCAGTGAGCTACAGTGTTCAGAAGTAGAAGAAATCA
>KV004764.1:282109-295417 GCA_001598015.1 Dorcoceras hygrometricum
CTGATCAAACAAGTCATCGATCCTAGGAAAAGGGTACTTGTTCTTCACTTTCGCTTTATTCAACTGCCTAAAGTCGATGCACATCCTCATCAACCCGTCTTTCTTCTTGACAAACAAGATAGGCGCTCCCCACGGAGACATACTAGATCTAATGAATCCCTTCTCCAGCAAATCACTAATCTGAGCCTTAAGCTCCTTCAACTCAGCAGGAGAGATCGGAGCTGTACCAGGTACCAACTCAATGCTGAATTCTATCCCCCTCCTCGGAGGAAAACCAGGAATCTCCTCCGAAAACACATCCGGGAAATGTCGAACCACGTGAACCCTACTAAGCTCTACACTCGAAGAAGAAGACGCATATAAGGCATAGATCATAAAACCAGCATTCTCTAGTGACAACAGGCTAAACATCTCCATCGCAGAGACTAAAGGAATCTTAAACTGGGAATCTTGGCCATAGAAATTCCATTTCTCGCCAGACTGGGGCCTAAATCGCACAACGCCATGGAAACAATCCACAGTAGCCCATAGCTAGACAAAACGTCCATTCCCACGATACAATCAAAATCCGACATCACTAGCCTGATCAGGTTGGCTAACAACACATTCACGCCAAACCTAAGAACACCATTTACAAATCTCTTGGGAAAACAAGCTCGCGCCGGCAGGAGTCGCAAGAGATACAACATCACACAAAGATGTGGTACGAAAACCATGCTCAACCACAAATGCATCAGAAATAAAAGAATGTGATGCTCCTGTGTCAAACAACACACGCGCAGGAAAATCAAAAACAATGAAAGTACCTACGATAATCCCTCCGCCTGGCATGCCCTCCGCTTGCTCCCTAGTCATGGCGTTCACTGGGTCAAACTGAGGTCCTGAAAACTGAGGATGTGAAGACTGTCCAAACCTTGAAGGACCAGGCTGCTGAAACAGCCTAAACTGAGGCTCCCCTAACCTCTGCTGTGGTGTTGGAAAAGAACGACCTCTAGACGATCCACCTCGAACCTGCGGTGGAGCGGCGGTATGCTGCGATCCAGATAAAGGACACACTCTAGCAAAGTGTCCGTACTGACCACAGACATTGCACGAACCCTGCACACCAACACACTGCGCTGTCGGGTGCTTTCCACCATACTGGCCACACTACTCCACCTTGGAGCTACTACCACTGCTCGAACTCCCCGAGCCATAAGAAATAGAACCCGACTTCTTCTTAAATTGACGACCACGAGGTCTAAACGTCTGGTGTCCGGGCTGCTGAGCTACCTGCTGCTGGGGTGGCTGAGACGACTGCACTGACTGGGAAGGTTGCACCCCTGAAACCACTGGACGACTACCTTGCACTCCCTGCGGCTTAACACGCGACCGATGATTCTGCAGTCCTTCCTCAATGTCTATAGCCCTGTCCACCGCTTCTGCATAGCTTGCCGGTGAACCCTCCAACACAAACGAATACAGTTCTTCATTGAGCCCCTCCATGAACTTATTCCTTTTCGCCTTCTCTCGGCCAGCAACATGCGGAACATAGGCAAGAAGAGAAGAGAATCTCCGGGCATACTCACCCACGGACATAGAACCATTAACCAGGTTATCGAACTCTCGCTCTCTGGCGTTCACAAAAGATTCCGGAACGTACTCCTGACGAAAGGCAGTACAAAAGCTACTCCAGGAAATCCCCACGCTTGTCTCCTCGAGAGTCCTAGAAGCACCTCTCCACCAACGCTCGGCACTTCTTCTCAACTGAAACGTAGCTAAACTCAGTCTATGCTCATCGTCATACCTGAAACGATCGAACAATCCAGTAATATGCTGCAACCAAGACTCAGCATCAGAACTAGGTTCATCGCCATTGAACGTCTAAGGATTCATTCACTGAAACATCGCCATCACTAGTTCCATATCGTCTATGCGGGATGCCAACTCATCTACCTCCAAGTCAATCAGTCTATCCCGTCCACGACGAGGAACACTACGCTGCACTTCCTCATTCCGACCTTCAGATTCTTCCTGAAACTGCCCTCTACCTCTACCCCTACGTCTAGGCGGCATCTACGAAGGCACTAAGAATGTAAGGTCTCGCAACAACAGATATATCACATAGATCACATAATCAAGCACATGCAACACGCAACACTGTGCCTAGACTCAAGTGTGATCAAAGAAATCGAGCTTATCCCAGCTTAAGCTCTGATATCAAAAATGTCAGGACTCGTGCACAATACAGAGTTAAACCACGTAAAACAATAGCATAAGCATACAAAAGTGGCTTAAAATTTTCGTTTTTGCCTGACGATTAAAACATATAATTTAAAATACAACAATAATCAAAATATCCCAGTTTACCAAATCAATTCAGTACAACAGTACATCATTAAAACATATAACCAGTACCATACAACCACAACTACAAAGCACAGGACAAGCCTCGGCTAACAGTACTGATACATAATATGCTATACGCTAACTGGGACACTCTAACCACCTCCTGGGGCACCACCAGCTGGGTCTACTCCACGACCAGCAGAGTAACCATGATAACCCGAAAACACACACAGGCAACAAAATACCAAGCCCCAGAGGGACATGGGTCAAACCCTAGTACGGAGAGCAGCTGAAAACAGCAGTAAGATAGCAACAAATAAAATGCAAATGCTATGCATGAGATCAAGGCTACAACCGAACACAGGGAGCCAAAGGATTCCAAAGGCATCTCAACAACTGGAATCTGAACTGTAGACAGTGGCCACAATGTGTGTGAGTATATGGGAGCTACCCACTCATCTCAGCACACGGTACCAGGTGCATAAACAACGCTCAACCTGCTGTTGCCCAACACATGAGATGTGGGAGCTACCCACTCCGCTCACGGTGGCTAACAAATCCCAGCAGGGAGATGAGGTACGGGAGTTATCCGCTCGCCTCTAGTAGCACCCTGGCACGCTCAATCAGCAAACACAAGGCACAGCTAGGAGTCTCGCAGTTCCGATGGATCTTATGTGTTGTTTGATTTTGGTGCTACCCATTCGTTCATATCTAGGAGATTTGCTAAAAAGTTAGGGCTAGAGTCTGAAATTCTATGTGAACCGTATAGAGTAGAAAATCATACCAACACTACCATTGAAACACATAAGATCCATCGGAACTGCGAGATATCCATAAACGACCATTCATTCTCTGCAAACCTGGTACAACTCAACATGGTCGAGTTTGATGCCATCTTAGGGATGGATTGACTATCCAAGAACCATGCACTGGTAGATTGTCGAGGTAAGAGTGTGAAACTCCAAGCCCCTGATCAAGAGGAGCTGATATATTATGGTAAGAACAAGGAGCGAATGTCCCTACTTTCTACTTCCCAAGCATGGACAGCCATGAATTCAGGAGCAAAAGTTTTCTTGGCAATGATCCACGAAGTAAGAGAAGGAGAAGAACTCAAAAAAGAAGACATCCCAGTGGTACAAGAGTTCGGAGATGTGTTTCCAGATGACTTACCTAGAAAATTGCCTGACAGAGAAATTGAGGATACCACGAAGTAAGAGAAGGAGAAGAAACTCAAAAAAGAAGACATCCCAGTGGTACAAGAGTTCGGAGATGTGTTTCCAGATGACTTACCTAGAAAATTGCCTGACAGAGAAATTGAGTTCGAAATCAATCTAGTGCCAAGGACGACCCCAATCTCCAAGGCACCCTACCGGATGGCACCTGCAGAACTCAAGGAGCTCAAGGATCATCTACAAGGACTGCTAGACAAAAAGCATATCAGACCCAGTGTTTCACCTTGGGGAGCTCCAGTGTTATTCGTCAAGAAGAAGGATGGAACTATGAGATTGTGTATCGACTACAGAGAGTTGAACAAGATCACAGTCAAGAATAAGTATCGTCTTCCAAAAATTGACAACCTCTTTGACCAACTCAAGGGAGCTACAACCTTCTCCAAATTAGATTTGAGGTCCAGTTACCACCAACTCAATATCAAGGCTGAAGACATCTCTAACTGCATTTAGAACAAGATATGGCCATTAAAAATTCACGGTGATGTCATTTGGTAACCAATGCACCAGCGGCCTACATGGATATCATGAACCGTGTGTTCAAACCATTCCTCAACAAATTTGTGGTGGTGTTCATGGACGATATACTCGTGTATTCACCAAGTGAAGAAGACCACAAGGAACATCTTCAAATTACCCTTCAAACCCTGAGGGAGAAACAACTGTACGCCAAGTTCAAGAAGTGCGAATTCTGGCTGAAAAGTGTGGCATTCTTAGGCCATATAATTTCCGAAGCAGGAGTATCAGTGGATCCGAAAAAGATAGAAGCTATCATGGACTGGCCTATAGAGGGAGAAACAACTGTACGCCAAGTTCAAGAAGTGCGAATTCTGGCTGAAAAGTGTGGCATTCTTAGGCCATATAATTTCCGAAGCAGGAGTATCAGTGGATCCGAAAAAGATAGAAGCTATCATGGACTGGCCTATACATAAGACAGTGACAGAAGTTAGAAGCTTCTTAGGATTGGCTGGCTATTATCGTAAGTTCATAGAAGGTTTATCTTCAATAGCCATACCACTCACTAAACTCACCCAGAAGAACTCCAAGTTCAACTGGAACGAAGAATATGAGACAAGTTTTGAAACTCTAAAGACAATGCATCTGCCCCTGTTCTAACACTACCCGTAGGGGACAAAAGCTTTATTATCTACAGCGATGCATCTAAAGGAGGACTAGGGTGTGTACTCATGCAAAATGGCTAGGTGATAACTTACGCCTCAAGACAACTAAAGACGCATGAATCAACTACCCAACCCATGATCAAGAGCTAGCTGCGGTAATTTTTGCTCTAAATATTTGGCCACACTACCTTTACGGGGAAAAATGTGAAGTATTCACGGACCATCAGAGCCTAAAGTATATATTCACTCAGAAAGAATTGAAGCTGAGACAGAGACGATGGCTCAAACTTTTAAAATACTACGACTACCCAGTAAAGGTGGTATGCCCGATGTCGATAACCTCCGTCAGGAAATGATGTCTGAAGCACATAAATCCAAGTTCTCAAACCACCCAGGGAGTACAAATATGTATAGACATTTGAAAGAACACTTCTGGTGGAATGGGATAAAAAGAGATGTTGCTGATTTTGTTGCTAGATGCCATGTATGTCAACAAGTCAAGGCAGAACATCAAAGACCTGGAGGATTATTGCAACCACTGAAAATTCCAGAATGGAAGTGAGAAAACATATCCATGGAATTTGTAGTAGGTCTGCCGAAAACAAGATTAGGCCATGATGGAATATGGGTAATCGTGGATAGGTTAACGAAGTCCGTGCACTTTCTGTTGTCCGTATGAACTACGGCTTGGATAAGCTCGCTGCCTTGTACATGGACAACATTGTCAGACTACATGGAGTTCCAACCATCATTCTGTCAGATAGGGACCCAGGGTTCGTATCTCATTTCCGCACTCTGAGTTACTATGTGTAACTATGGCCTCGATCCATTAGAGGAGTAAAAATTAGGGACTGATCAGTAAACCATAGAAACGAAGTAATTATCAGTGCTACATGTTCTCTGTTATATGCTCGGCTGTGTTCTGATAATCAAATTCAGTTTATGAATCTGTATATGTACTTGTTAGGCTCGAATGGTTTCCCCCACTTGCTAAGTGTTTCCCCAAACACTGACCCCTTACTTCTCCCACCCAGATAAAAATGAATAACAGGTTGAACAGGACGAGCAAAAGATGTTCTGGGACTGGTGAAGACTTAGTATAGGTTAATGTAAATTTCGCTTCCGCAAACTTTGATTTTCAGCTGTAAAGACAATTATTTTGATTATGTAAAAGACTGATTTCGAGCTATACTATGAGGCTTAATGTTTTACAATTTTATAATTGTTTAACATTGCAGGTGTCACGAGTATCGATATCGGGACGTGACAGAAACTCTCCCACGAGATCACCAAACCCATCTCAATCATCGGTCGGGAAGAACCCTTCCACCAGCTCTACGTTTGATCCCTCAGCTGGAACATCTCCAAACTCAGTCTCCTCTCGTTATCATACTGCACACGGTCAAACAATCCTTCCATGTGCTCAAGACATCCTCGGCTGCAAGTCCACCCTCTACACCAGTGAAGGTAGGAGGATTAATCTGCTGGAACCTAGCGAGAACCAGCTCCATATCATCAATATGTCGATCCAATTGCTCCACCTAAACCTCGGTCTGCCTCGCCCTACGGCGCAAAGGAACACTAGGTGAGCTACGTTCCTCACCCTCATCACCAACCAAAGCTCTCGACTCCTACACAACCTGCCTAGCAGCTCTACCTCTGCCTCTCATCCTTGGTGTCATCTAAGAGATACTCAAAGGTAAGCACAAAAGCAGGAAAATAAAGTAGTCAAGCACATAGAAGAGGACAACCACTATGACTAGACTTGAGTGTCATAGGAAAAGAATCGAGCTTATCCTAGTTAAGCTCTGATACCAAAATTTCGGTCCTGTTGCACATAATATAGAAATAAGCACACAATTAACATTACAATGCGGAAGCTTATAAAGTAGTTAAAATTTTTCTTTTGGCCTGAACAAAAAATACATCATCAAAATAGTCACATAGACGCAATACAGACATTGATTCAAAAGTCAACAGCGAAACTAATCGTACACATATGTATATATAAAAAACAACAGTCAAATTAGAAATAGAATAGTTATGCAGGGCATCCCGTAGCAATGATTCGATACAATATATACAAAACTGGGACATCAAATACCTATGCGGCTCCACCAGCTGACACATCACTCGAACTAGCTGATCTACCTGAAAAACCTGCAATGGTCAGAAGCAATAAAATAGTGGCAAATGTTTCGCTTTAAGCCTGACGATTGAAATATATAATTTAAAATACAACCATACTTAAAATATCCTAGTTTACAAACACACAATACAACAGTACAACAATTAAACAAATACAAGTACTACAACATACAACTGAATCCCACAAGCACAGGGCATTCCCCGGCTGACAGTACGAGTACATATATGCTATACGCTAACTGGGACACTATAACCACCTCCTGGGTCACTTCCAGCTGGGTCAAAGCCACGACCAGCAGAGAAACCTAGAAAACCTGGAACTACACACAGGAAACAAACACAAGCCCCATAAGGACATCGGTGTCAAACCCCAGTACGGAGAGCAACTGAAAAACAGCAATAGACAGCAACAGATAAAATGCAGATGCTATGCATGAGGAACAGGGCAACAACCGAAGGCTACAACCACAGCAGGGAGCCAAAGAACTCAGGCATAGATCAACAGCTGACAACAGATCCTGCATAGATAGTGGCCACGGTGTGTGTACAAGCATATGGGAATTACCCACTCATCTCTACACCAAACCCGATACCAGATGCTTCACAACTGCTCAACCTGCCGTTGCCCAACTCATGAACTGTGGTAGTTAACCACTCGGCTCATAGTGACTAACTAAACCCAGCCGGGAGATGAGAGTGCGGTATTGCCGCTCGCCCTCGCATCCTGGTATGCAACAGAACAGTAGAACAACGCATGGCTACAATATCTGAACTGGGTATGACAGATGTATATGCAATGCAACAGCTTGCCATATAAATCACGAAACATATGCAAGCAATAACAATATAGAACAGACACAGCATTACACATAATATCCATGCCAAATCCACGCTGTGTGACAAGATCACATCCGTACCTCAAATCTCTGTGCAACAATTACTACAGACAGGGTCCACCACCCGCTAAGCCAACACAAGCAACTACTCAAGGACCGAAGCACAGAAAAGCAACAGCTGGGAGATATGAACTTCGACCAGCGCTATTCTACCCCTCTAACTCAACAGAGTGCTCTAAACAAACACAAGACAGGGTCTGAACACTTACCCCAACAAGTTAGGATGGAAATGCTAACAGACTACACAAGTGAGATGTCTTCGCGCACCTCACCAGCTTCAAGCAAACGTCCGAAAGCTATATCCAAACAGAGCGTCTCAGCAAGAGGAGTCCAACGCTACCACTCTTACTTCAATCGGAACTGTCTATCATCGGCAATCAAAGAAGATAAGGTTCGATGAACAGTAGCTAGGGTATCGCGACAAAGATTGCTATCGGGAAATTCCTAAGTGTCGGGAACAATAATAGAGAACAAAGACAAGCTCCCTATTAAATCTCACTGTTGACAGAACTTGGAACAGATCCACCGACAACTTAAGCTATCAAAACTAGTATTCCCGCTAGATCCAGATCTCTCAGCAGATCTCTCTCTACGCCAAGACAGATCTCTACTAACTCAAACGACGTCGCAGAGAACTACTGTCGCAACTGGACACGTCACCCGATACTCACTGCTGAACAACTAACCAACATCTGTTCGCGACGAACAACAGATCTCTCACACAGCTGAGAGCTAACGCAACTCACAGCTGAGTCTTCTTCACTAAACCAAAACGCTGTCGTTCCAACTAATTCAAACGACGACGTATAAGCACCCGCTACTGAAAACACGCTAGGCAACATCTGAATGCTCGCGACAATCAGACTTCTCCTAAAAACTGAAAACCAACAAACCAGCGACAACTGCTGACGTCACCACTACTGAACGCTAGCACTCAGCGTTGACCCACGCTCACTACTGATCGCTGAATTCAATACCTCAGCTTTCCAGAATTGCTCCAAGGACTAAACAAAACCCGATAGCTTCTCCAAGCATACTAACTAAAAGCTGATCACCCAGATTCGATAACTCTCAAATCTGATCTCAATAAAACCCGATTAATTAACTCAATTAATCTTATCATCTTTCGGGTCTCACATCTCTCTCCCACTAAAACAGGATTTTGTCCTCGAAATCAAACAACAAAAGATCAAGAGTTCAAGATAACTGAGGAAAAGAACTTAAGCAAACATCTACCAGGAAATAACAAAGAACCAACTACTAGAATCTGTTAATCTTATCATCTTTCGGGTCTCACATCTCTCTCCCACTAAAACAGGATTTTTGTCCTCGAAATCAAACAACAAAAGATCAAGAGTTCAAGATAACTGAGGAAAAGAACTTAAGCAAACATCTACCAGGAAATAACAAAGAACCAACTACTAGAATCTGCTACAACACTCACTCAAACAGATGCGGCAACTCACGCTGCATCTTTTCTTCCAGTTCCCAGGTAGCTTCTTCTCTACCATGCTTGCTCCACTGAACCATCACTAAGGGAATGGTCTTGTTCCTTAGCGGTTTCTCCTTCCTATCCAGAATCTGCAAGGGATACTCAACATAGCTCAAAGTCTGATCAAGCTCTACCTCGTCTGTTCTCAACACATGAGATGGATCTGGCTCATACTTCCTCAACATCGAAACATGAAACACATCATGTAAGGAGGAAAATTCTAGTGGCAACAACAGCCGATATGCCAAAGAGCCAATCTTTTCAACAATCTCATACGGTCCAACATAATGAGGCGCTAACTTACCCTTGAGACCAAATCGCAAAACAGTACAAAAAGGAGAAACTTTCAGGAAAACATGATCACCAACCTAAAATTCTAAAGGCCTACGCCTCTTATTCGCATAACTGGCTTGGCAATCTTGTGCAGCTTTCATATGCTGGCGAATCAGATCTACATGATCTCTCATATGCTGCACAAATTCTGGAGAAGGCAACTGCTTCTCACCCACTTCTTCCCAACACACAGGCGACCTGCACTTCCTGCCATACAGTGCTTCAAACGGTGCCATGCCAATCGTCACTTGGTAGCTGTTATTGTAAGAAAACTCAACCAAAGATAGTGAATCCTGCCAGCTACCACCGAAGTCCATCACTACAGCTCTTAACATATCCTCCAAAATCTGGATAGTCCTCTTTGATTGGCCATCTGTTTGGGGGTGATACGCTGTACTCATAGCCAATCTGGTGCCTAAAGCTGTCTGCAACTATTCCAAAACCTGGAAGTAAATCTCGGATCTCTGTCTGAGACAATGTAAACAGGCACACCATGCAAACGCACCACAAAATCCACGTACAGCTTCGCCATTTTCTTCAAATAAAATGTCATGCCATAGGGAATGAAGTGAGCAGAATTCGACAATCTGTCGATAACAACCCATACAGCATCGCATCCTCTGCTTGAACGAGGCATATGCGTCACAATATCCATCACTATGTGCTCCCAATTCCACTGGGGCACTTCCAGGCTATGCAATAGACCATTAGGTCTCATCCTTTCAGCCTTGACTTGCTGAAAATTTAGACATCCAGCCACAAACTCAGCAACGTCCCTCTTCAAACCAGCCCACCAAAAGTGAGACATTAAGGCATAATACATCTTTCTCACGCCTGGATGAAAACTGTGCCTACTGCAGTGTGCTTCTTTAAGGATCTCTTCCTTAAAATCAATCAGATTTGGCACAACCAACCTGCCATAGAATCTCAAACAACCATCAGAAGAGACAGAATACTCCTCAAGCTGTCCAGCTCTAACTTTCAACTTTAGCTCATGGATGGAAGGATCAGTTCTTTGAGCAGCTCTAATGCTCGCAACAATCTGTGGCTCAACTTGGAAAGAAGACACCACAACATAATCCTCAGCTGGGTAAAAACGCCAACCAGTAGTGCTTAAATGCTTATGCACCTTCGAAATCTTTACATATGCAAGCATCGCCGGTTGAGCTTTCCTACTCAAGGCATCAGCCACTACATTAACTTTCCCAGGCTGGTATTGGATCTCACAATCAAAATCCTTAAGCAGTTCCATCCATCTACGATGTCTCATATTCAAATCTGACTGAGAAAACAAATACTGGAGACTCTTGTGGTCCGAATACACCACGAACTGCTCTCCATATAGATAGTGGCGCCAAATATTCAAAGCAAAGACCACGGCTGCTAGCTCTAAATCATGAACTGGGTATCGAGTCTCATGCGGTTTCAACTGCCGAGAGGCATAAGCAATGATTCGACCATTCTGCATCAACACACAACCCAATCCATTGAGCGAAGCATCTGAACAAACAACAAAACCACTTGAACCAGACGGCAAAGCTAACACAGGCGCAGAACTTAGCTTCTCTTCGAGCAACTGAAAACTGCTCTCACATTGCTCAGTCCAAACAAAACGCTTGTCCTTCTGGGTCAACTGCGTCATCGGCTTAGCTATACTAGAAAATCTCTCCATAAAACGACGATAATAGCCAGCTAGACCCAAGAAACTACGAATGTCCGACACATTCATGGGACGCTCCCAATTGACAACAGCTTCTACCTTACTGGGATCCACCGAAATCCCATCTGCTGAAATCAGATGACCCAGAAACACAACTCTATCCAACCAGAACTCGCACTTAGAAAACTGAGCATACAGCTGCGAGTCACGAAGAGTTTGGAGAACAATCCTCAAATGCTCCTTGTGCTCCATCAGAGTCTTCGAGTACACCAAGTTATCATTGATAAACACAATAACAAAATGATCGATGTACTCTAGAAAGACTCTATTCATCAAGTCCATGAAAACTGCAGGGGCATTCGTCAAACCAAAAGGCATAACCAGAAACTCATAATGCCCGTACCTCGTACGAAACGCAGTTTTCGCAACATCTTGCTCTCTAATCCGAAACTGATGGTACCCCGACCACAAATCGATCTTCGAATACACGGCAGAACCTTGCAAATGATCGAACAAATCATCAATCCTAGGCAAAGGGTACTTATTCTTCACAGTAGCCTTATTCAATTGGCGGAAATCGATGCATATCCTCATAGTGCCATCCTTATTCTTCACAAACAAAATCGGAGCTCCCCACGGCGACATGCTAGGTCTAATAAAACCTTTCTCCAGAAAGTCGTCAAGCTACACCTTAAGCTCCCTCAACTCCGCAGGTGCTAAACGATACGTTGCACGCGAGATCGGAGCTGTGCCAGGCACTAGCTTGATGCTAAAGTCGATCTCCCTTTTCGGAGGAAAACCAGGAACCTCCTCAAACACATCGGGGAAATCACGAGAAACCGGAACATCACTAAGCTCCACACCCGAAGAAGAAGATGCGTCCAACGCATGAATCATAAATCCAGCGTTCTCTAAAGACAACAGACTAAACATCTCCATCGCCGAGACAAAAGGAATCTTCGACTGAGAATCATGGCCATAAAAGTTCTCTTATCGTCAAACTGAGGCCTAAAACGCACAATACCATGGAAACCATCCATCGAGGCCCTAAAACTCGACAACACATCCATTCCCACTATACAGTCAAAATCCCATAACTGTTGGCTACAATGGCGGATCCGGATCCCGTTTCTCGTGGCGCAGCGGAAGATTAAAATTTTGCACCGGGAATCGTTCAATACATCAAAAACAATACAATAAACCATACATAGGATGTTTATCGATTGTTACCTTGCTGGCGTCTAGGCGCCTGGCTCCAACCAGATTTACAAGGAATTCTGGCTCTTGAAAGGTAGGCGGCGGTAGATCCTCCCAATCAAGTCCACGACCGGAAGCACGAGTCCTTCGTCAGTCTGCACTAGAAGAGCTGATGAAAATTTCCACGGACGGAATCACCTCGAAAAGATGATCGGAACAAGTCCGATCACGGCGGCGGCACGGCGGCACGTCGGCGGAGGGGCGGCGGCCGTGAGGTGGTCGAGGGAGAGGGGGGGCGGCGCTAGCTAGGTGGAAGCTAGGGTTATGAGAGTTCAAGTGTGTAATGTGTAGCCCTAGCTCTCTTTTAATAAATAAGTGATGGGCTTGAACCGGCCCAATGAACTTGGGTCAGGCCCAGGTCCATATGAACATTCGGTTCAATCCTATCACTGCGGTTTCATCATAATCTCGATCGACGATCAGATCGGACCGATCGACTCAGTTTCCAAAACTGAATATTATGATGTGAAAACAATTTTTCAGACCACCTAGACCAAAATAGCAGTTTAGCCCCTCAACTTTGGGAAATCGCAATTTGACCCTGTTGACTTTTAGGAAGTCGCACTCCCTAAATTCCTCCTCCTATGCTCAACACATTGAGCTCAGTTTCCGTGTGGGAATCGTGAATCCAGAACTTGTGTGACCCTCAATGGTTCAGGGATACAGCTAGCCGTGGGCCCACAACCATTGTGACTCCGAAATCACAATTTCGGACTTGCCCATCGGATCATGGTAAAGCGCCTAGCAACATCGCCCCATGATCCCCTAGGTATCACTGATAGTGCCTGCAAGAACCAGTTGGTCATGGTTAGCATACAGTACGGTCCTTTCAACACATATATCC
>KV004764.1:303487-360677 GCA_001598015.1 Dorcoceras hygrometricum
CCAATCGACTAGGAACGAGTTCAGAATTCACAGTGACTATTAGATGTGTTTCATGATAGCCATCATATCCACTATCACATCTAACATACACTATGGTGCATTCTAGGTCTTTATCCAACACAATTGTTAACATTATAACATAATGAAAATAAAGAATGCCATAAAATAAATGCGTATTTCATAAATAAAGATCGTTATACACAAGAGTCAATAAAACCCACACGCCACAAGTTGGCTAGTTGGGCATCTATTCTAACAATAACACCAAACAAATCAAATTTGCTATTAAAACATTCTCACCAAACCTCAAAATGCCATTCAACAAAACCTCTCGGGAGTACAGGCTCGCGCCAGCCGGAGTTTCAACAGAGACAACATCGCGCAAAGACGTGGTATGCAAACCATGCTCAACCACAAATGCATCAGAAATAAACGACTGCGATGCGCCAGTATCAAACAATACTCGTACAGGAAAATCAATGACAGTGCAAATACCTGCAATCACTCAGCTCGGCGTGCCCTCCGCTTTCTCCCTCGTAATGTCATTCACCTGGGCTTGCTGGGGAACCGAGAAATGTTGCTGGGAATACTGTCCAAAACGTGATGGACCAGGCTGCTGAAACGGCCTGAACTGCGTCTCTCCCACTCAAGACTGAGGCACCGAAAAAGAACGACGTCTAGAAGATCCACCACGACCCTGAGGAGAAGCTGCAACTTGCTGAGATCCAGCCAACGGACACACTCTTGCAAAGTGTCCATAATGTCCACAGATGTTACACGAACCTTGCACTCCAACATACTGGGTCGAAGGGTGCTTTCCTCCACAAAAGCCACAAAACTCTGCCCTAGGGCTACCACTGCTAGAACTACCAGAACCAGAAGAACTGGAACCTGCCTTCTTCTTGAACTTGTGGCCACGAGGCCTAAACCTCTGGCGTCCCGACTGCTGAGCTAACTGCTGCTGCTGTGGTGGATGAGACGACTGGGAAGGTTGTGCTCCTTGAACCACTGGACGACTACTCTGCGCCACCTGCGGCCTAACACGAGACCGACGATTCCTGAAACCCTCCTCAATGTCTATCGCACTGTCCACCGCCTCCGCATAGCTCTTGGGTGAACTCGTCAAAACCAAAGAATACAACTCCTCATTAAGCCCCTCAAGAAACCTAGTTCTCTTCGCTCTCTCTCGGCCAGCAACATGCGGCACATACGCAAGAAGGGAAGAAAACCTACGGACATACTCTCTTGCAGACATAGAGCCTTGCTCCAAGTTATCAAACTCACGCTCACGAGCGTTCACGTAGGACTCCGGGACATACTCTTGACGAAAAGCTGCACAAAAACTGTCCCACGAAATCCCTACCCCAGTCTCTTCCAAAGTCCTCGAAGCGCCTCTCCACCAACGCTCCGCACCTTTCCTCAACTGAAAAGTAGCCAGACTCAACTTGAGTTTGTCATCATACTGCACACGGTTAAACAAACTCGTGACATGCTGCAACCACGAATCTGCATCAGCAAAGACTCATCTCCATTAAAAACCTGAGGAATCATACGCTGAAACCTCGCCATAACGAGTTCCATATCGTTCACACAAGCAGCCAACTCGTCAACCTCATCCTCAGCTCGCCTACCGCGTCCACGGAGGGGAAAACTACACTGATCACCTTCGGTCTGACCCTCAGACTCCTTCGGAATCTGCCCTCTACCTCTACCCCTACGTCTAGGCGGCATCTAAGAATCACTAAGAGGGTAAGGTCACAACAGAACAAATACAGCACAATCAAGTGCGGCAAATAGATCACATAATCAAGCACATGCAACACACAACACTGTGCCTAGACTGAGGTGTGATCAAAAGAAATCGAGCTTATGCCAGATTAAGCTCTGATACCCAAAATGTCAAGCCTCGTGCACAAATCAGAGCAAAACCACATAAAGCACAACGTGGAAGCAATAAAATAGTGGCAAATTTTTTGCTTTAGGCCTGACGGTTTAAAATATATAATTTAAAATACAACCATACTTAAAATATCCTAGTTTACAAACTACACAATACAACAGTACAACAATTAAACAAATACAAGTACTACAGCATACAAATGTCAAGCCTCGTGCACAAATCAGAGCAAAACCACATAAAGCACAACGTGGAAGCAATAAAATAGTGGCAAATTTTTTGCTTTAGGCCTGACGGTTTAAAATATATAATTTAAAATACAACCATACTTAAAATATCCTAGTTTACAAACACACAATACAACAGTACAACAATTAAACAAATACAAGTACTACAGCATACAACTGAATCCCACAAGAACAGGGCATTCCCCGGCTGACAATACTAGTACATATTTGCTATACGCTAACTGGGACACTCTAACCACCTCCTGGGGCACCTCCAGCTAGGTCAAAGCCACGACCAGTAGAGAAACCTGGAAAACCTAACTACACACAGGCAACAAACACAAGCCCCAGAGGACATCGGGGTCAAACCCCAGTACGGAGAGTAACTGAAAAACAGCAATAGACAGCAACAGATAAAATGCAAATGCTATGCATGAGGAACAGGGCAACAGCCGAAGGCTACAACCACAGCAGGGAGCCAAAGAACTCAGGCATAGATCAACAGCTGACAACAGATTCTGCAAAGATAGATCTTGTAGCCTTGCGTTGTTCTACTGTTCTGTTGCATACAAGGATGCGAGGGCGAGCGGCAATATCGCACTCTCATCTCCCTGCTGGGTTTAGTTAGCCACTATGAGCCGAGTGGTTAACTACCACAGTTCATGAGTTGGGCAATGGCAGGTTGAGCAGTTATGAAGCATCTGGTATCGGGTGTGGTGTAGAGATGAGTGGGTAATTCCCATATGCTTGTACACACACCGTGGCCGATCTGAACTGGGTATGACAGATGTATATGCAATGCAACTGCTTGCCATATAAATCACGAAACATATGCATGCAATAACAATACAGAACAGACACAACATTACACATAATATCCATGCCAAATCCACGCTATAAGACAAGCTCAAATCCGTACCTCAAATCTATGTGCAACAATTACTACAAACAGGGTCCAAGCAACGCATATCCACCACCTGCTAAGCCAACACAAGCAACTCCTCAAGGACCGAAGCACAGAAAAGCAACAGCTGGGAGCTATGAACTTCGACCAGCGCTATTCTACCCCTCTAACTCAACAGAGAGCTCTAAACAAACACAAGAAAGGGTCTGAACACTTACCCCAACAAGCTAGGACAGAAATGCTAACAGACTACACAAGGGATATGTCTTCGCGCACCTCACCAGCTTCAAGAAAACGTACGAAATCTATATCCAAACAGAGCGTCTCAGCAGGAGGAGTCCAACGCAACCACTATTACTTCAATCGGAACTGTCTACCGTCGGCAATCGATGAAGATAAGGTTCGATGAACAGTAGCTAGGGTATCGCGACAAAGATTGCTATCGGGAAATATCCTAAGTCTCGGGAACAATAATAGAGAACAAAGCCAAGCTACCTATTAAATCTCACTGTTGACAGAACTGAGAACAGATCCATCGACAACTTAAGCTATCACAACTAGTATTCTCTCTAGATCTAGATCTCTCAGCAGATCTCTCTCTACGCCAAGACAGATCTCTACTAACTCAAACGACGTCGTAGAGAACTACTGTAGCGCCCAGATATTTTATTATCCACAATTAGAAAATTTAAGAGTTGAGAGATTACATTTAAATGCTACATTGTTCAACTTCGCTTAAATTTCAGATTTTGAGAATAAGTGAAATCAGGCTTCATTGTATTGAGTTTCAGCTTTTCATAATATCAGATGTCACCTTTACGTGAAGTTGAGAATTCAGATGTTAGCTTAATGCTTCAATCAGACTTTTATTTCAATGATTAGATTTCAAAGTGTTATAGAGCAATTTCAGCATCTGCTTAGCCAATCACTGCAAATCAATTGAATCCTTATTTTTCAACTAAAATAGTTTGGTTTTGTGCATCACATTTTACTTTTAAAATATAGTAGCGCTTTTCATATTGATTAAACGTGTTTCTTTCCTAGGCATTTTAAATTCATATATATATAGGGTGTTAGCCGCATCATGCATCATAATTTCCAAATTAAAACACTTTCCAAAAAATCAAGCGGTGCTCTCTCTAAGAAACCGAGCAAAAGCGCTTCAATGTTTTGAAGGAGACTAGCAGTGTGTTCGTGAATTGCTAAACTTCACCTGCGATTGTGTTAAAGAATCCAGGCAAGTAAACTCTGTTTCTTGCTCACTCAGTGAAAGCATATATTCAATTCTTTTTGCATGATGTTTGATTTTTTTAAAGTATGGAAGATAGCTACGGCTGTTCTTCAAAACCAGAAAAGTTCATGCTCTGTTTTTTTTATAATGGTACGTGTTTACTATGTTTTGATCCAGAAAAGATTTTAGAAAATGGTTTGATGATGTTCATCCAGTAGTTTCTTGAGTTTTCTAAAGATTATCCTTCGAAGCAGCTTACAATTAGCTTATGCGATCATTTCCAGAACTTTCTTGAGATATTTTGATTTTTTCAGACAAAGGAAACCAACGTTATTCATGTTGATTCTTATGGTTAAGTCTGAAGTCTGGTTCTTAAATCACCACTGATATTCTACGTTAAAAATATTCTAAGTACAGATTTCAGCAGTTGCATTGTTTCTCCATCAGCTGTTGTATTGTTTTGTCATCAATTGTTGCATTGTTATTGTTCAACTACTGTCAGCTATTGCATTGTTTCGTAATAAGCTGTTGCTTTATTTTGTTTTCAGCAGTTGCTTTCTTTTGTCGTCAGGTGTTGCTTTAGTTTGTATTCAGCTGTTGGTTTGTTCAACACCTGAAAGCCTTTGTTTAAGTTGTGTTGACGTCTGAGTTGACCAATCCTATTTCATAGTTACAGCTGTTCACTGTTCAAACAGTATCCCAAGCCACGTCTGTTTCTTACGCTAACGACATCTTCATTTAACACATCTATTTCAATTTTAGCGGATATCCTTACAGCTGAATTGTTTCTTCTTCCTCGTGACGTCTGTGTTCAGTCAGATGTTACTTGTTCATTTTCACTTCAATTCGAAAGAATTATTCGATTCATTTGACAAATTCAAGTAGTATTTTTATTCATTTTTCATCTTCGCAAGTATTACAGAGAATTCTCAAAGTTATTCAGAACATCATTGAACAACGAAAATCAGTAAATCGTACTAGAGAGAATGAAAACAGATTTTAGAAAGAAAAGAAAGAGAAGAATGATGTTTGTGAAAAGTTTTTAAGTTATGACTTTGGCAACAAATGGTCCCCAGAGGAAGGGTGAATGTGCGACTGACTAACCGTGTGCCCTTTCAACCAGGAAGGATAAGGATTACGAATTGACGGATTTGAATACCCCTTCACCATGAGCTATATGCTAAGACTGATATCAGGAGTTTGATCAAGCGAATTGGACCAAATGTACAAGTGTCTTTGTCATAATTTCAGAAATTGAAAGAAGAGCGCAAGTGTGATTTTAATCACAGCTCTGCAGAATGTTTAAAGAAAATATTTTCAAAATTTGATTATGTGTTATGCTTTCAGTTTCTTTCAGATTCCTCAGTTGTTCATATTTCGCTTATTTATTCTAAGCGTATTCAGATTCCAGTTATAGTATCAGCTTTTATTGTTTGTATCGCATGATTTCGTTACTTCCAGATTTTACCTGCTGAGCCCCTAGGCTCACTAGTTTTCATTGAGTGCAGGTAATCAGCAGTAAGGAGCTGGATGGAGAGTGCTGATCGGATGATGTGTTTATCGTGGACATCAGCTTTTGTTCCTTTCTGATTCAGATTTTGTTGTACAGAAACTTTAGCTATAGTTTTGCATCAGATTTCTGGTTCAGTTGTTTTGTAGAAATCTGTACAGACTACATGTTTGAGAGTGTATTGTGGTTTCGTTTAAAACCAACAGATTTCTATCAGCTTTTGGTTCTAATTCAGCACCTGTTTTTATTTCTATCAGATGTTGTTCCGCACTTTGTTATTACATACAGCTGCGCATCTAGTTCCGCGTTTTCATTTACCCTCACAGATTATTGTCTTCATTGTTCATGAATTGTGTTTATTCGCAATTTAACCCAAAAATTTTAGTAGCGACCATTATGTTATCAAGATTGAAATTTTAGACCTTTCAATTTGAACCCAAATCTTTTAAATTTCTTTTAAGAAAAGTACGGTCGTTACAGTTGGTATCAGAGCATGGTCCTTGAGATGAACACACTTCCAGTCTGAACAGCTCTCTCCAGCCACTTCTAAATTTTTAAGTTATTCTATGTTCTAGCATAAAGTAATCTCTTATAATAGAATTGTCGTGGATTTGGGCTACCCTTCCAGATAATGGCAGGACGAGGTAGAGGAAGAAGAGGTATCTTAGAAGAAAATAGTGAGACGGAAGGCATGAACCCTGTTTTAACTAGTATGGCTCAATTGTTAGAGTGTTTAGTCGACCAAACCACTCAGGGGAATGGTCAATCATCGGGGAGATTAGTCAGCCGAGAGGATCCTCAGGAGAGGTTCAGGAGACAGAGACCTCAGGAGTTTTCTGGTACTACTGATCCTTTTATAGCAGAAAGCTGGATCAAGTCTGGAAAGTGATTTTTGAATATTTACAACTGACGGAACTAGAAAAGCCTAGGTGTGCGATTTACATGTTGAGGGGAGACGCTATGATATGGTGGGAAGGGGCCAAGTTGTGAGGATTGAGAAATTCGAATTTAAAATTTTCAGATTTTAGAATTTCGAATTTTTGGTGAAGTCTGATTCCCGGGCGTTTTGAAGAAAAACGCTGTCGTTTTGTGAAATCAGACGTAGCGCTAATGCGATGAATCAGTTGTCGCGCATTTCAGATGTCAACGCGAGTAAAGGGTACTGTAGCGCCAGCTGATGAATCTGATCAGTTGTTAATGGCGCGGGAGTGATGCGTCGTCGTTTCGCTATTCAGTAGTAGCGCTTGATGAGATATCTGTTGGCAGCAGTTGCGCGGGTGCGAGGATTAACGAGAAAACGACACGTGTTGGTCAACTTTTTGGTGTTGACGGTTGATATTGTAGCGCTATCAGCTGTTGCGTTGTGAGGAATTATTCCAGCTGAGTGACCAGCTTTTGGTCTAAGGAACCAGTCGCTGACGATGAAGTGACGTCGTTTTGATAAGTTAAAACGCAGGTGCAACGCTTTTGATCAGCTGTTGGCAGCAATGGTGACGTGTCCTTTACGACGTCGTTTGAGTTGTTTAGCGCGACCAGCTGTTGGTTGTTTGGAAAGAAATCTGTCGTCAGATGTTGTAGCGCTACAGCGTCGTTTTGATTAGTTTATGCGACGTCGTTTTGATGTTCTTTTGCAAATGAAACGCCTGTTGGTTGCTGTTGATTTTTGTTGAGAGCAACTGCTGGTTTATGTGTAAGATATCTACTGTTTCGATGTATGCTGATTAATTGAGAACAGCAGCTGTTGGATTTAAGAGATATATAGACAAGTGTTGATCGACACTTATGATTATTGAGAGCCCGATATTTCTTATCTCCAATTCCAAACCCTCGTTCTAGCTACTGTTCACCCTAGCATTTCGTTCTTTGATCTTCGTCGATTTCAGCCTCTGTTTTGGATGATTTAGGTGGCGCTAGGTTCCTCGAGAGTTCCTTTTTCGATTGCTACCTTGTTAGAGGCTGTAGAACGAATTGAGGAAGAAGCCCATAGTTGCTACTCGTTCGAAGATTCTTGAGAAATCTGGTCCGGTTGTTCATTCGTTGGTATCGAACTTCTGGCAGATTTCAGCTCCTGGAAGTATTCTGCCGTGGTTGAGGAAGCTCGGAGAAAGCTGGTAGCCTAGGCCGTGAGTTTCAGTGCCTTGTGAGAAATCTGTTGAGGTAGAATCAGCCGTTGAAGGTACGAATTGAGTGGATTTAACAGCTTTGAGCGTGGACATGGCTGTAATTGATGTTATGAAATATGCTGATTTGATGATATGAAATTACGTGAATCAGTTTGTTGAATTGATTGAGTTTATATTCTGCATTCACGTGTTGATATTGTATGCATTATGAATTGATTATCCATTGTCATACATGCATACATATTGAGCCTGACAGATTGATTGATGACCTGATTGAGAGCCACGTTGTGACTGGCCGATAGATGTATCGTGCCTGAAAAGTCCAACGCTATCATCGGAGTGGTGACTGCCGGGTTCGAGCGTCTACCACCGAGCTGTGATGTGCTGACGGGCTCTGAAGATCACGGACCGATGATTTCCCCGGTTGATACACCGTGCGTGGTATAGAGGCTCGACTGAGATGATTTTCCAGTTGATACACTGGTCTAGCTATCCGATCCTTGATAGCCCTCATGCATTTCATAGCATTGATTATAGCATGTTGCCTGATTAGCTGTTTTAATAGCTCTTCGTACTGAGGCTTGACCTCGTATTTCTTTTCCTGCTTTTGTGTTGTTTTGGATTCTGTGTTACCCATTTACAGGTATCTTCAGGTAACCATGTTGGACCGAGTGGAGTGCCAGCTGGTCGATCCCCGTTTCCTTGAGTCCCAGTCTACTTTTATTATGTATTGAACCAGGGGATGCCATGCGTTATTATGTATTTTGGGAATCGTTGATGATTGATATTTGTTTTTACCTGTATTATATGTGTTTGAGTCAACTCGTATTTTGAGTATCGATATTTTGAATGATGATTTTGAGCTCAGGCCCTTATTATTTCGAAAAATTTTTAAGCCAGTTTTTACGCTTCCGTGATTATGTGCTTAATTGTGCTCTAATCTTGTGTGATTAGCACGGGGCCTGACACAAGTTAACTGTTGACTTAGATATACTCACCTGGGAAGAATTTAAGAGGGTATTCTATGAACAATACTTTACGGTAGACATAAGACAACAACTGCAGAGTGAGTTTTTAACCCTTAAGCATGAAGGGATGCCTATGCGGGATTACATCCGCAAATTTGAGAGGGGATGATATTTTGTTCCTCTAATTGGGACAAATGCAGATGTTAAACTTCAACAATTTGTTAATGGGTTGAAGCCGATGATTAAGCATGATGTTAGATTAGCAGAACCTGTAGATTATAGAGCAGCGGTGAATAAAGCCCTACGGGCAGAACAAGACTGTAAAGCAATCGAAGAAGAGAGACAGTTGAAAAGACAAGCTTTCCAACAGAAGGACCGTAGGCAAAATAAGAAACCAAACAATAACCAGCAAGTGTCTCTAGAAAAAGGACCAATCGCTGCTCAACCTATCTCTAATGTTCCTAATCAAGGGAATAGGCCGCCATGTCCTACTTGTAAGAAGAACCACGCAGGCCAGTGGCTGTTTGGCCAGAAGGTGTGTTATAATTGTGGTAAGCCAGGCCATATGTCTAGGGAGTGTCCCCAGAAGCGACCACTCATCACTAGTAGGGCTTATATTATGACAATTGAAGAAGCTCCAGCAGATACCACGGTAGTGACTGGTAAGATTTCTGTCGCCAATATGTCTACGATAGCATTGTTAGATTATGGTGCAACTCATTTGTTTGTGTCAGATAGATTTTTCTAAGAAATTGTTAATTAAACCAGAAGAAGTAGAAGTAGAGTATTGTGTTTAGATTCCTTCGGGAGAAAGTACAGTAACCAATCTTGTTATTCGAAATATAGAACTTAAGCTGCAGGGAATATTGTCTATGCAGATTTGATAGTGTTGCCAATGCTTAAGTTTAATTTTATTTTGGGAATAGGTTGGTTAACCAAGTAAGAAGTTGTTATAAATTTTAAGCAGAGGTGTTTAAGAAACGGATGTCGGGGATTTTTAGTAAGTTCTTTATCGATAGAACCAGATAAGAAAATTAGATTGGAGGATGTAGAAGTTATAAAGGAATTTTTTAGATGCCTTTCACGAAGATATTTCAGACTCGCCCCTAAGGAAATGAAAGAATAGATCTAAGATTTATTGGGTAAAGGTTTCATCAGACCCAGCACTTCGCCATGATGAGCTCCAATGTTGTTCATGTTTTTCCTTCTGTTGAATGGTAACATCTGAATTTGACGCTATGTAATCGGATGTTGCTAGTTGAGTCAGTATAAAGTCTGGTTTGATAGGCAACAGCTGATAGCGTAGCTGTCGTTTTGATGTTGCAACACCGAGTTATAGTCATATTTTGGTTCCCATGGTAACAACGGAATTTCTTCCAACGGCTGAATTTCATTTTTAAATCAGTGGTTTCCATTTCAGCTGTTACTTCTATTATATATTCAATCAACTGTTACCTGTTCATTTCTAAACATTATTCCTATAATGACAGCTGATGCTCGATATTACTACTGTTCCAAAGTCACGTCTGTTTTTATTTCAGTTAACGACTGTTTCTTTCCTTACAACTGTTTCAACGTTAGCGATAACGCCCAGTTTGAGAAATCTGTTTCTACAGTTAATATCTATCTTGTTTCCAAGTATTGTTTCATCTTGTTACGTATGATTTCATTTCAGCGATAAGTTCCCAACAGTCGAATTCACCTATAGCAATAGTGTTAGGACCGAAAAACAACTTAACAGCGCTGCTATTGAAAAATAAAAATTTTGCGCTGCTATTATGAGGTGCAATACCTTGGGTTCTTGAACATTAAAACAGAGCATCGGAGACGGATCTGTTATGTGATAAAAACATGCGGAAAACACCAGAACTGAATCCTAATTTTAAAACTCAACACAAACAGATTTCTGTTTACAGAAATCTGTTCGACTACTGTGTGTGCAACTGAAGTGTTATGCAATGCTAAATAAAATGCTTATGCGGAAATAAATAACATAATACAATACACAGCTTATTTGTTTATGGAAGTTCGGACATCAATGTCCTACGTCTCCCCTTCTTCCTCCTCGGAAGGTTCCACTAGAAGATTTGATCTACACATCGTGTACAGACCCGATCCCGCAACCAGCAGCTGCGAGAACTCCTAGAATCCACCAGCCCTCGGCTGTCACTCACTTGTTTTACGCCTATGTGAGAAAAGCTACAAACACAGAGTTTAACGTCTTCGTGCTTGGAGGGGATCTGATTTTTGTTTGTGATTCACTCGCTAAACAATTTCGCACATCTCTCAAAATATGCGAGTTAATCTGTGTGTGTGAGATTTTACAGTGTATCGCTCAACTCTCAAAAGAATAAATCTCACACACTGGGAAAATGCTCTTCAATAGCTGATTGAGACTCAGCAGTAGACACTCGTTATGCGCTCCTCTCTAATGGCGGTTTACTGATTCGTCTCCAATTTTCTTCCCTCTGTATTTTGCACTGTGTTAATTAATCTGTCAAAATCCTCACCACACAATCATCGTCTTCAACAAATCTCCTTGTATTTATATGGCTGTTTGAATTTCTTTCCGTTTGACACACTTTTCTTCCCGTTCAAAATATGTCTTGTAAAGTACCGACAGAGAGTTGTCCTTGTGTCCTTTTCTTTTTCAGGCTTTTTGTCATCTTGTGATTTTTCCTTTATTTTCCAGCAGCTGGTGCAACTTCATTAGTTGAACTATACCAGCAGCTCGTATATCTTTCCTTTAGCGCAACAGCTTCTCTTCTGTTTAATTATTTTCTCAACTGCTGATTTCTCCTCATTCAATCTTCTTCTTCTAGCTCTCATCTGCCAGACTTCTTTTATTCATCCAACTGCTCAACTACTTAAACTGCTTCGCTCACTTCTTTATAAAATCTCTGTTTCACTGTATCGTGTACAGACCCGATCCCGCAACCAGCAGCTGCGAGAACTCCTAGACTCAACCAGTCCTCGGCTGTCACTCAATTGTTTTACGCCTATGTGAGAAAGGCTACAAACACAGAGTTTAACGTCTTCGTGCTTGGACGGGATCTGATTTTTGTTTGTGATTCACTCGCTAAAAAATTTCGCACATCTCTCAAAATATGCGAGTTAATCTGTGTGTGTGAGATTTTACAGTGTATCTCTCAAATCTCAAAAGAATAAATCTCACACACTGGGAAAATGCTCTTCAATAGCTGATTGAGACTCAGCAGTAGACACTCGTTATGCGCTCCTCTCTAATGGCGGTTTTCTGCTTCGTCTCCAATTTTCTTCCCTCTGTATTTTGCACTGTGTTAATTAATCTGTCAAAATCCTCACCACACAATCATCGTCTTCAACAAATCTCCTTGTATTTATATGGATGTTTGAATTTATTCCGTTTGACACACTTTTCTTCCCGTTCAAAATATGTCTTGTAAAGTACCGACAGGGAGTTGTCCTTGTGTCCTTTTCTTTTGCAGGCTTTTTGTCATCTTGTGATTTTGCCTTTATTTTCCAGCAGCTGGTGCAACTTCATTAGTTGAACTATACCAGCAGCTGGTATATCTTTCCTTTAGCGCAACAGCTTCTCTTCTGTTTCTTTATTTTCTCAACTGCTGATTTCTCCTCATTCAATCTTCTTCTTCTAGCTCTCATCTGCCAGAATTCTTTTATTCATCCAACTGCTCAACTACTTAAACTGCTTCGGTCACTTATTTATAACATCTATGTTTCACTGTTGATATTTTGAATATTTGCAACAACTGCTTTGCAAATATTTCTTCTGCTCAATGTTCAACGACCGGATCATTTGTTCCTACTGCCTGCTGCTTCACGCTTTCTTCGACTTCTGTTAACTTCTTTTCTTTGCAACTGCTGAAACTATCTTCTGTTAGCTACTGCTAGTTTCTTTTCCTTAGCGCAAGACCAGCGTCTGGTTCCAAATTTCTTTAGCTGCGTCTGGTTCCAAATCCTCGCAACTGGTTTTTCTTTAGCTATGCGCTGCGTCTGGTTGTAAATTCACTGTAGCTCTCGACTGGTAGTTACACTGAGACTGTCGACTGATAATATAAACTATCGACTGATTTTTAGCGCTATCAAACGCTGTCGTTTTAACTTATTCGAACGACATCGTTTTGCTATTGCTAACGACAAGTACCATCGACTGGTTAATCGAACAGCTGTAGCTATCTACTGATTCTTCTGGAAAGGTGTATCTGCTGAAATACCAGCGGGTGAATATACGCAAACACCAACGGCTGAATTTTACCGTTAGTCCAAGACGCCGTCGTTTCATCTTAAACAAACGCTGTCGTTTTACAATCCTTAACGAAACACGCTATCTCTCAAATGCTTGCGCCTGCTGATTACCCTGGAAGAATTCACCTGCTGATTTCTAACCATCTGCTGATTTCCTCTGAATAAACATCCTGCTGAAATCAACTATCGACTGATAATATCACCGACTTGTCCACTGAAGCTTGCGACTGAATCACTGTAGCTCACAGCTGATAAAATCTTTTCTTCTCACGACTGGACAGATTCTGCTTCATGACAGTTTTCTTCGATAGCTAACATCTGTACACTAAGTAGAAACATTAGTAACACAATAACAGGTTTTGTTTAATTCAAAACTTAATCTGGATCTGTTTACACAGATCCATCAAATATATACCAAGCTTCGATAGAGACGGCACCATACGAAGCTCTGTATGGAAGAAAAAGTTGATTCCCGATTCACTGAGATAATGTAGGTGAGAACATAAATAGGACCAGACATCATAGAATAGAATTATCCCTATGATTAAGATTCAGTGGACAAATTGCACTGAAATAAAGGCCACGTAACAAGTCGAATTTGTTATGCAGAGTAACTATCCGAACCTTTTTAAGTAAATAAAATTTTGAGGACGAAATTTCAATAAGGAGGGTAGAGTTGTAACGCCCATATATTTTATTATCCACAATTAGAAATTTTTAGAGTTGAGAGATTACATTTAAATGCTATATTGTTCAACTTTGCTTGAATTTCAGATTTTGAGAATAAGTGAAATCAGCCTTCATTGTATTCGAGTTGAGTTTCAGCTTTTCATAATATCAGCTGTCACCTTTACGTGAAGTTGAGAATTCAGATGTTAGCTTAATGATTCAATCAAACTTTTGTTTCAATGATTAGATTTCAAAGTGTTAGAATGAAATTTCAGCAGCTGCTTAGCCGATCATTGCAAACCAATTGAATCCTTCTTTTTCAACTAAAATTGTTCTGTTTTGTGCATCAGATTTTACTTTTAAAATAGAGTAGCTCTTTTAAAGGATTTCTTTTGCATATTGATTAAACGTGTTTCTGTCCTAGGCATTTTAAATTCATATATATATAGGGTGTTAGCCGCATCATGCATCATAATTTCCAAATTAAAACACTTTCCAAAAAATCAAGCGGTGCTCTCTCTAAGAAACCGAGCAAAAGCGCTTCAAAGTTTTGAAGGAGACAAGCGGTGTGTTTGTGAATTGCTAAACTTCATCTGCGATTGTGTTAAAGAATCCAGGCAAGTAAACTCTGTTTCTTGCTCACTCAGTGAAAGAATATATTCAATTCTGTTTGCATGATGTTTGATATTTTTAAAGTATGGAAGATAGCTACGGCTGTTCTTCAAAACCAGAAAAGTTCATGCTCTGTTTTTTTATAAAGGTACGTGTTTACTATGTTTTGATCCAGAAAAGATTTTAGAAAATGGTTTGATGAAGTTCATCCAGTAGTTTCTTGAGTTTTCTAAAGATTATCCTTCGAAGCAGCTTACAAGTAGCTTATTCGATCATTTCCAGAAATTTCTTGAGATTTTTTGATTTCTTCAGACAAAGGAAACCAACGTTATTCATGTTGATTCTTATGGTTAAGTCTGATGTCTGGTTATTAAATCAATGATATTCTACGTTGAAAATATTCTAAGTATAGATTTCAGCAGTTGCATTGTTTCTCCATCAGCTGTTGTATTGTTTTGTCATCAGCTGTTGCATTGTTATTGTTCAACTGTTGTCAGCTATTTCATTGTTTCGTAATCAGCTGTTGCTTTATTTTGTTTTCAGCAGTTGCTTTCTTTTGTCGTCAGTTTTTGCTTTAGTTTGTATTCAACTGTTGGTTTGTTCAACACCTGAAAGCCTTTGTTTAAGTTGTGTTGAAGTCCGAGTTGACCAATCCTATTTCATAGTTACAGTTGTTCACTATTCAAACAGTATCCCAAGCCACGTATTTTCTTATGCTAACGACATCGTTTCATTTAACACATCTGTTTCAATGTTAGCGGATATCCTTACAGCTGAATTGTTTCTTCTTCCTCGTGACGTCTGTGTTCAGTCAGATGTTACTTGTTCATTTTCACTTCAATTCAAAGGATTAATTGATTCATTTTACATATTCAAGTAGTATTTTTATTCAGTTTTCATCTTCGCAAGTATTACAGCGAATTCTCGAAGTATTTCAGAACATCATTGAACAACGAAAATCAGTAAATCGTACTAGAGAGAATGAAAACAGATTTTATAAAGAAAAGAAATAACAGAATGATGTTTGTGAAAAGTTTTTAAGTTATATTTGGCAACAAATGGTCCCCAGAGGAAGGGTGAGTGCGCGGCTGACGAACCGTGTGCCCTTTCAACCAGGAAGGATAATGATTACGAATTGACGGATTTGTATACCCCTTCACCATGAGCTATATGCTAAGACTGATATCAGGAGTTTGATTAAGCGAATTGGACCAACTGTACAAGTGTCTTTGTCATAATTTCAGAAAATGAAAGAAGAGCGCAAATGTGATTTTAATCACAGCTCCGTAGAAAGTTTAAAGAAAATGTTTTCAGGATTTGATTATGTGTTATGCTTTCAGTTTCTTTCAGATTCCTCAGTTTTTCATATTTCGCTTATTTATTCTAAGCGTATTCAGATTCCAGTTATAGTATCTGCTTCTATTGTTTGTATCGCATGATTTCGTTACTTCAAGATTTTACCTGCTGAGCCCCTAGGCTCACTAGTTTTCATTAAGTGCAGGTAATCAGCAGTAAGGAACTGGATGGAGAGTGCTGTTCGGATGATGTGTTTATCGTGGACATCAGATTTTGTTCCTTTCTGATTCAGATTTTGTTGTACAGAAACTTTAGCTATAGTTTTGTATTGCATCAGATTTCTGGTTCAGTTGTTTTGTAGAAATCTATACAGACTACATGTTTGAGAGTGTATTGTGGTTTTGTTTAAAATCAACAAATTTCTATCAGCTTTTGGTTCTAATTCATCACCTATTTTTATTCCTATCAGATGTTGTTCCGTACTTTGTTATTAAATCCAGCTGTGCATCTAGTTCCGTGTTTTCATTTACTGTCACAGCTGATTGTCTTCATTGTTCACGAATTGTGTTTATTCACAATTTAACCCAGAAATTTTAGTAGCGACCATTATGTTATCAAGATTGAAATTTTAGACCTTTCAATTTGAACCCAATCTTTTAAATTTCTTTTAAGAAAAGTCCGGTTTTTACAAATACTATCGCATCTGGACACGTCACCCGCTACTCACTTCTGAACAACTAACCAACATCTGTTTGCGACGCAACAATAGATCTCTCACACAGCTGAGAGCTAACCCAACTCACAACTGAGTCTTCTTCGCTAAACCAAAACACTGTCGTTCCAACTAATCCAAACGAAGACGTATAAGCACCCGCTACTGAAAACACGCTAGGAAACATCTGAATGCTCACGACAATCAGACTTCTCCTCAAAACTGAAAACCAACAAACCAGCGACAACTGCTGACATCACCACTGCTGAATGCTAGCACTCAGCGATGACCCACGCTCACTACTGATCGCTGAATTCAATATCTCAGCTTTCCAGAATTGCTCCAAGGACTGAACAAAACCCGATAGCTTCTCCAAGCATGCTAACTAAAAGCTGATCACCCAGATTCGATCACGCTCAAATCTGATCTCAATAAAACTCGATTAATTAACTCAATTAATCTTCAGCTTTCGGGTCTCACAAAACAAATAAGGTCAAACCTCAGTACAAGGAACAATCATAAAACATCAATCAAAGAAAACATGCAACATATCACGTCATGCTATGCATGAGAGGTACAATGAGTCATCAAAATTCAAAGTACAACGACTTAGCTGGCAATCAAAATCAGTGGCCACAACATACGTGAGAGTGTGCGAGCTACCCAGTCATCCCACATGCGGTACCAGTAGCACAATCATCAAGCTCAACCCAACTGATGCCTTTCAGCTCTTTGAGGAGTGGGAGCTATCCACTGGTCCTCATGGCGACATAAATCTCACAGCAGGGAGTTAAGGTTATGAGAGCCAGCCGATACCTAATTTTATTTTCAAAATAGCATACTGAGACTATCCAATAATCAACAATCAGTTCTCAAAGGATTCAGGCACAACATGAATATGTATGTATGCGATGCCAAAAAACTAATGTAACAGTATACGATAAACACATGTAAAACAGCTCGACAATACAATAAAAGAACAGCTAATGCATCATCAAGCCACATACGGCTCGAAAAATCAGCACACAACGATAGTTCAAAATCGGTACACACACAGATACATTCACATGCTTATCTCAAAGCTGTAAATACAAGCTAAATCTGTACCTTGCTAAGATATTACCAAAATACCTCGACAAAGATCTCGTCTAGAACATCTCACACCACTGTCGACACACAGCTCAAGGCCAACAGATCGGGGTGGAGAAATCACGACAGGAACCACAAGAGAGTCTCTACTCTGAACCGAAGAGCAACTCGACCGAAAAATGATAAAATTCAAACACTTCAGCTTCTTTTCGACTTCTCTATTCTGATCGTTACCATCCTACAAACTGGTATGGAGTTGTAGAGCTTGATGATAGGTTTTCAACCATATCACCCTCGCTTAAAATATTGATAGGATCGAATGAGGGGGTTCCCTGAGCTCTCACACAGCTTAGGCACCTAATCTTCAATCAAAAGACCAAATACGTGAAATTTAAAAATTTTTCCTTTGAAAACAGCACGCATTAGGGAAACCCGATTGCGCCTGAGCTGGACCAGCAGCTCTGCGACTTGGTCCAGATCGCTTGCGATCTGGTCTGTTAAATCTTGAGTTGTAATAGCTCAGTGTTCTTGAAAGGTTAATGCACCGACAAGTAGATCATGTATGAAATAAAATCATGCGAAAACATCCTGAACTATTCTCTGAAAATCAAAAGTTTATTTAAACAGTTTTAAGATTATGCTTGTGTGAATGTTATATGTAGAAAGCTGTAAAGAAATACGCTGCAATTTTTTTGTGGAAGTTCGGAGCTCAATCTCCTACGTCTCCCTTCTTCCACACAGGAAGGATCCACTAGAATATTTGATTACGACAGCTTCAGCTGCAACCCAATCCGACAGCCCGCAAGCTGCAAGAACTTCTAGCCACCAATGCACACCAGTTTTCAGGCTGTGTGTCTAACTAATCAACACTTGTTAACATCTCAGTGAGAAATACTACAATGAACTTGTTTAACGTCTCTGTTCAAATACTGAAAGGAAGTATTTTTTTTGTTTTTGATTTACTCAGATAATCTAATCAGCTCTCTCAAATATGTGAGTGAATCTGTGTATAAGAATTTACAATGTATGCTCACTCTCAAATGTATTCTCACACACTGGGAAGTGCTTCACTCCAATCTGGTATCTCGATGTCTTCCCAGGGTTGTGTTGTCGAATAACATAACTCTTTGAAGCTCACGGTATGTGCACCAGCTCACACCTGGGCACAAGACCAACTTGCACATCTGCTGCCACTTTAATATGCAAGCTTTCGAAAAGTACTGCTCTCTGTTGTGTTGTGCACTCTGTTTTGTTTTTGCTCTGCTCTTGTGCGCACACACTCTCGCCTATTTTTCTGCTGCTATCTTCTGCTCTTGATATAAAGCCTCTTGTGCAATTCTATCCGTTGGACACAAATGTGTAGCCGTTGTAAAGGCTCTGACAAAAGTTGTACCATGTGTCCTTTGTCATTAAATGCTTTGTAGTGTGAGGAATCAGATTTTATATTAGTGATTAATCGATTTGGTTTGGGATTAGTCACGTGGATTTTTGAGGGTTTTGCGAGAGAAATCTGATTCCAGCAAGAATTCAGGCGTTAGTGTTCAGCTGTAGCGCTAGTTGATGAGGTCTGATCAGTTGTTGATGGCGCGGGAGTAATACGCCGTCGTTTCGTGAAAATCAGACGTAGCGCATTTCATACATCAACGCAAGTCAACGATACTGTAGCGAGTGATGATACGTTGTCGTTCGCTAAACCAGCAGTAGCGCTTGAAGAGGAATCTGCTGGCAGCTGAGGCGTGGGTGCGAGGAATTATGAGAACGTGACACGTGTTGGTCAACCTTTTAGTGTTGACTGCTGATTGTAGCGCTATCAGCTGTTGCGTTGCGAGGAATTTGATTTAGTTGGTGACCAGCCGATGGTTTGAGTAACCAGCTGCTGTTGGAGAGGCGACGTCGTTTTGTTAAGTTGAAACGTAGCGTTTTTAGTGCAACGCTTTTGTTCAGCTGTTGGTAGCAATGGTGACGTATCCCTTACGACGTCGTTGAGTTGTTTAGCGTGACCAGCTGTTGGTTGTTTTGAAAGGAATCTGTTGTCAGCTGTTTTAGCGTTGCAGCGTCGTTTTGATGTTATTTTGAGAATACAACGTCTGATGGTTGCTGCTGGTTTTTTTGAGAGGAAGAGCTGATTTCTGTTGTGAGCCACCGCAGGTGTCTGTTGTAAGATACCTAATGTTTCGATGTCTGCTGATTTTGGTGAGAAGCAGCTGGTGGATTGAGAGATATATATAGATAAGTGTTGATCGACACTTAGAATTATTCTGAACACGATATTTCTTATCTCCATTCTTCGAATCCCTCGATAACTACTATTCACCATAATTCTTTTCCTTCTATTGCCGCCGTTCTCCACCGTGGTTTTGAGCGATTTTGGTGGTTGAGGCTGTAGAACGACCTTGGAGAGGATCACGAAGTTGCTGGTTTCTTTGGACAGTGGAATTTGATAGTTCTTCCGCTGGTTTCAGCTTCTGGGTAAGGAATTCCTACTGTTCAAAGCTTAGTATTGAATGTTAGTACTTTGTTTAGAGGTAGAACCGGATTCGAGTTCTTGGCCGTAGGAAGTTATGTATTGAAGTTCAGATTTGAGCTAGATATGAACTGAGTATGAGTTTCCTTAACAGATTTGAGATTCAGAATAGCTTCTGCCGTTGTTGAGGGAGCCAGGTAAAAGCTGGTTGGCGCTGGTTGGAATTGCCGTGCCTTGTTTTATCTGTTGAGGTAGAAATCAGCCGTTGGAGGTACGAATTGAGCAGATTTAACAGCTTTGAGCGTGAAAATAGCTGTGATTGATGTTGTGAAATCTGCTGATATGCTTCTGTGATTTATGTGATACAGCTTGTGAAATGATTGAGTTTTTCATTCTGTTTTCACGTATTGAATTGTATGCATTGTGCATTGAATATTGAATTGGCATACATGCATACATCTTGAGCCTGATTGATAGATTGATTGACTTGATTTGAGAGCCACGTTGCGACTGGCCGACTGATGAGTTGTGCTTGAAAAGTCCAACGCTATCATCGGAGTGGTGACCGACTGATTAGTTGTGTCTGAATACCACCGATCTGTGATGGGCTGACGGGCTCTGAAGATCACGGATCGATGATTTCCCGCTTGATACACCGTGCGTGGTATAGAGGGTCGACTGAGATGATTTGCCAGTTGATTTACTGGTCTAGCTATCCGACCCTTGATAGCCCTCATGCATTTCATGGCATTGATTATAGCATGTTTCATGATCAGCTGTTTTGATAGCTCTTCGTACTGAGGCTTGACCTCGTATTTCTTTTCCTGCTTTTGTGTTGTTTGGGTCTGTGTTACCCATTTGCAGGATCTTCAGGTAACCAAGCTAGACAGAGTGGAGTGCCAGCTGGTCGATCCCCGTTTCCTTGAGTCCCATTCTATCTTTATTATGTAGTGAACCAGGGGATGCCCTGTGTCTTTATGTATTTTGGGGATCGTTGATGACTGATATTTGTTGTTACCTGTTTTGTATAAGTTTGAGTTAACTTATATTTTCAGTATTGATATTTTGAATGTATGTTTTGAGTTCAGGCCCATATTATTTCGAAAAAATTTTAAACCCGATTTTACGCTTCCGTGATTTTGTGCTTAATTGTGCTGTAATCTTGTGTGATTAGCACGGGGCCATAATATTTTTGGTATCAGAGCTTAAACTGGGATAAGCTCGATTTCCTTTGATCACACTCGAGTCTAGGCACAGAGTTTTGATTTGATTTTGATTGACCTTGTGACTTATGTGATCTTTTATCTGTCTATGTGATATATCTGCTATGAGATCTTACCTCTAGAATTGTTTAGATGCCGCCGAGGAGAGGAAGAGGTAGGGCGACTAGACGTACCGAAGAGGAGTCTAGGGCAGGTAGTGATGATGATGTTCATCAAGTTGAGAACGTTACTAGACGGATAGGCGAGATGGAGTTGGTCCTAGCTAGGTTTCAGCGGACGAACCCTCCGACGTTTTCTGCAGCCGAGGGCGGTGCGATGGCTGAAGCTTGGTTAGTTCAGATGGAGGAGCTGTTCGATACTCTGGAGTACGCTCCAGAGAAGAGACTGAAGCTGGCGGTGTTGCAGCTGAGAGACAATGCGAAGCGTTGGTGGAGAGGTACTTCTCGTATCCTTCGTGATAATGGGGCTGTGATCACCTGGGAGAGCTTCTGTGAGGCATTCAGACAGGAGTATACCCCGGATTCCTTTTATAACAGCCGGGAGCGGGAGTTTGACAATTTGAAGCAGGGTAGCATGCGAGTGGCTGAGTATGCCCGACAGTTTTCTGCACTTTTGGATTATGTGCCACACGTTCCCAACCAGGAGAGGACGAAGAGGAACAAATTTCTGAAGGGCTTGAGGCCTGATCTGTACCGGATGGTTTTTCTGGACCCCTGCGACCTATATTGATGCAGTGAACCGAGCGGTGGACATTGAGGAGAGTTTGTTGGAGGTTGAGGCTCCGATTCAGCAGACTACTGGACGCACCTATCAGCCTGTGCAGGATGCGTCGAAATCTTTTTATTCTCCTCAGGTGTCGCAGCAACAGACGAATCGCCAGAGGTTTAGACCTCGGGGGAAACAGTTCAAGAAGAAGGCGAATTCGAGTTCTTCTGGTTCAACGAGTTTTTGTTCTGGCAATGGTTCTGGTAGTGTTTCTGGCGGCATGTCTTGTGGACAGTGCGGAGGAAGTCATCCGACTTCGCAGTATCGTGGAGTTCAGGGGTTTTGCCATAACTTTGGACAGCCCGGATATTTTCAGAGACTATGTCCTTTGTTGAGGGGTCAGTCTTCAATTCCTTCGCAGCAAGGATCAGTTGGTGGTTCTTCTCAGAGACCGCAGTTTCCTGCCCCTACCCAGCAATCTGGATTCCAACCCCGTGAGCCTTCTAGGTTTGGAGCACCTTCGAGACCTCAGTACCAGATTCCACAGCAGGATCAGGCGAACGCTGTCAGGCATCGTGCACAACACAGAGTCAAAACACACAAAACATGGCGGAAGCACTTAAAAAGTGGCTAAAAATTTTTGCTTTTGGCCAGACGAATAAAACATAATTTAAAATACTATTATACTCAAAATAATCCCAGTTAACACATAAACAGAATAACATAGTAACATTATAACGAATACAAACACTTCCCAACGGCCAAATACAACAACTGAAAACCACAAACCACAAACAGACTAATAACTATATAAGCCTAAGCACCACCCGGGACATCCCACCCACGGCGATACCGGTGCAATAGATACTATACATAACTGGGACACTCTAAACACCTCCTGGGGCATATCCAGCTGAATAATCTCTACGACCAGCGGAACAACCTGGGAAACCTGAAAAACAAGTAGGCAAACAAAACAAACAAGCCCCAGAGGGACATCGGGGTCAAACCCCAGTACGAAAAGCAACATAAAACAGCAATTCAGATACAGCATGCAATGTATCATGTCGTGCAAATGCATGAGCGGTACAAAGAACATCGGTAACAACCGGAGGGCCAAACGGATATACACGCTTGCCTCTAGACAAACACTCGACACAGCTATATATCACATAATACATCCCCATGCCTATCTCAAATCTGTAATACAAGCTCGATTCTTACCTCAATTCTGTGCAACAATTACTACAATCAAAGGTCCCGAGAAATCTGGATATCAACCTGTCGAAGCACACAGGGCATAAATCACAGGGACACTAATACACAGAAAGCACGCTGGGAGTTACACACACACTCAACCAGCTATCATCCTACACAACAACTCAACAGGAAGCTCGATTCTAGGCTAGGAACAAGATCTCATCGAATAAACGAAGTTCTACCTGAACTACAAGATGCGCAAGCTAAACCAGCAACTTCGCGTTTCTGTTCCAGCCCACAACAGCCTCCAAAAAGGGTATAGGATGAAAGAGCTTCTCAAGAGGGGTCCAACTCTACCTCAAACATACCAAACTGTGACCGAAAACGATGGGAAGTGCCGGAGAAATGCTACGGTGAACAGTATCTAGGGTTCAAAGCGAAGAACACAATCGGGGAAAAATATCACTAAGTATGAAATCTGATATCTCAAATCTAAGACCAAGTGTTCCTTAAATACACGCGTAAAAGCTGGTTAAAATCACCCACCGAAAAAATCAATTGACGCACGCTAAAAAAATACAACCAGTAGGTGCAAAGAAACCAACTGCTGAATTCTCAAATAACGTTAATCAAAACGGTGTCGTAACGACTTAAAAAAACGACGTCGCACCACTTACGTCATCAAATCTGCCACCAGATGGTCGCCTAAAACCATCGGCTGGTTCTCAAATACAAAAGCTGGATTGTATAACACTCAAAAGCTGATACCAGACGTTGCATCAAAATGCTGCGTTCCATCTAAATAAAACGGCGTCGCATAAACCCAACAACTGGTCACTAACCCATCGACTGGATTCCTTAGCGCTAACTAAAACGACGATGCATAGCCTACGTCATCCAGTCTCTAGCTCTCGTGCAAAACAACCAGACGCAAGATACAGAAAATTTGACCATCGTTGACATTTGCTCCCAGCTGGTCAAACAGTCGATACACACGCGAACAAAACCTCGCAGCTGGTACCAGTCGCAACATTCAAAACGGCGTCGCATCAACTAATCAAAACGCTACCGTTTTGCCCTCAACAAGAGATAAAGCAGCAGCTGGATACAAACACGCTACCAGCTTTTACTTAGCACTACGCATCCAGATTTCACTAAAACGACGGCGTTTAGGAATCTCGTGCTACCAAAACACGCTACGACTGGATTTCAGCAAATCAACCATATCTCACCACAAAACCAGCTCCCACAATAAAACCAAATTTTACCCAAAATCTCCAAAAATACGAAAACTTCCAAAAATGCTCTAAATGTAAAATATGACCCGAAAATGAAAACAAAACATCCAAATAGAGATCTGAATCACCAGAAATCTCTAAGAACTGATTAATTCCAACCAAATTAATCTTATACAATTCCAGGTCCCACAACAACACTAAACCAAACCGATCAAAGCAAAACGTTGACATCTGTCCAAGAATCCTCGCCCATTAAAAAATTTCACCAACTTCTGAAGATTAGCGCTAAACAAAGATTACTCAACAAAATGACTACGTATGGAATTTGCGCCAACAAAACACGCTGCGAACCAGCAAACACCAGTGACCCGATTTCACTAGAAATCCAAACGGATCTATTCACAAAACAGATTTCTCATAAAACCAATTAATCATATTCGAATTTCTGGATCTCACAAATGCTTTGACGAGAGAGCAGGCTGAGGAGGCGCCTGGTATGATGATCACAGGTACATGGTTTATCTTTGATTTTTCTGCGAGAGTTTTATTTGACACTAGAGCATCACACTCTTTTATTTCTGAGATGTTTGTTTGTGAGCATGGGTTGAGTTCTTCCCCATTGTGTGATGTTGTTTCCGTGTCTACCCCTGTTGTTGTGAATCTGTGGTCCTGTGAAGTGGTGTTGGATTGCGTGCTTCGATTTGATGAGCTTGTTTTGGTGTCCAATCTGATTGTTTTGGGAATCAGAGATTTTGATTGCATCTTGGGAATGGACGTATTATCTAGCTATAAGGCTACTGTTGATTGCTTTCATGGTGTGGTGAGGTTTCGCCCTGATTTGGGTAAGAAGTGAGAGTTCTACGGTGCTGATTCATGCTCGAAGATTCCACTGGTGTCCGCCATGGAGATGTTTAGCCTGCTATCGCTGGATAATGATGGATTTATGATTTATGCGCTTGACGTTTCCCAAGAGCCCAGTTGAGTGATATTCCGATCGTCCGAGAGATTCCGACGTGTTTCCAGATGAGATTCCTGGATTCCCTCCGAGGCGTGAGATCGACTTCAGTATCGAATTGGTGCCCGGTACCAACCTGATTTCTAGAGCTCCTTACCGGTTGGCGCCAGCAGAGTTGAAAGAGCTGAAGGATCAGTTGAGAGATCTCTTGGATAAAGGCTTCATCAGACCGAGTATGTCGCCTTGGGGAGCTCCGATTCTTTTCGTGAAGAAGAAGGATGGGTCAATGAGGATGTGTGTGGATTTCCAACAGTTGAATAAAGCGACGGTAAAAAACAAGTATCCTTTGCCGAGGATTGATGACTTGTTCGATCAATTACAAGGATCGGTCGTATACTCGAAGATTGATTTACGCTCTGGTTATCACCAGTTGCGGATTCGAGACGCTGATGTGGCGAAGACAGCTTTCCAGACTCGATATGCCCATTATGAGTTTCTGGTCATGCTGTTTGGGTTGACGAATGCCCAGCTGTTTTTATGGATTTGATGAATTGCGTCTTTAGCGAGTACATCGATCGGTTCATTATCGTCTTCATAGATGACATCTTGGTGTATTCGAGGAGCTTGAGAGAGCATAAGGAGCATATGAGATTGGTGTTTCAGAGATTGAGAGACTCGCAATTGTACGCCAAATTCAGCAAGTGCGAATTTTGGTTTGACCGAATTATCTTTTTGGGTCATGAGATTTCGGCACAAGGGATTTCGGTGGATCCGAGTAAGGTTGAAGCAGTTCTTAACTGGGAGAGACCTAAAAACGTATCCGAGATCCGTAGCTTTTTGAGATTGGCTGGCTATTATAGGCGCTTTATCGAGAAGTTCTCTTCGATAGCTAGGCCTCTGACTCAGTTGACTCAGAAGGATAGGAAGTTCGTTTGGACTAATGAATACGAGTACAGTTTTCAGACGTTAAAGGAGAAGTTGAATACTGCTCCTGTTTTGGCTCTACCGTCTGGATCCGGAGGATTTGTTGTGTGCTCCGACGCTTCTCTCAATGGTTTAGGAAGTGTTCTGATGCAGAACGGGTACGTGATTGCCTATGTGTCTCGATAGTTGAAGCCTCACGTGACGAGGTACCCTGTTCATGATTTGGAGTTGGCTGTGATAGTGTTTGCCTTGAAGATTTGGCGACATTATTGTTGGGGATCCGGATCACGCCCCCCGGCTAGGCAACGGAAGAACAGAAAAATAGACGCCGGGAGACGATCAATATGATAATAACAATTCACAATTATGACATTCATAGGGTGTTCAAAACACTACCTTGCTGGCACTTGTGCCTGGCTCCAACCGTAGTTACAATAACGTCGGCTCTTCACGGTAGATTGCGGTAGATATCGCCAATACGGTCCAAGACAAGAACCGACACTCCATCGTCAGCCTGCACTAGAAGCACTGACGAATTATGCACGCATTTTATAACTCCGATCTCCGATCAGATCGGACCGATCGACTCAGTTTCCAAAACTGAATACTATGATCTGAAAAACCATTTTTCAGAACCCCAGTGCAAAATGACCGTTTTGCCCCTCAACGTCGGGAAATCTCGATTTGACCCGAGTTGACTTTTAGGAAGTCGCACTTCCCAAAATCCTCTTCTTATGCTCAACACATTGAGCTGAGTATCCGTGCGGGAATCTCGAATCCAGTACTTGTGTGACCCTCAATGGTTCAGGGATACAGCTAGCCGTGGGCCCACAACCATTGTGGCTCCGGAATCACAATTCCGGACTTGCCCATCGGATCATGGTAAAGCGTCTAGCAACATCGCCCCATGATCCCCTAGGTATCACTGATAGTGCCTGCAAGAACCTGTTGGTCGTGGTTAGCGTACAGTACGGTCCTTTCAATCCATATATCCAGATCAGATCAATGACCATTGGTAAATCGAGAGTCGCTATAGATCCGATAGCTATGCATACATCTTGGAGATCGAATAGTGACATAGCGAGTGTAACTAGGTAAACACATTTACCTAAAACACTTCTAGTACTCTGGCCAGATATTTATACACTATTATCCCCTCAAATAGCATAGGATATCAACGCATGTCTGCGAGCGGTGAATCCTCGACAACGATGCATCGACTCCTACATGCATCGGGGTCTCACCCAATCCCGACACCTTATGACCCCAAGTGAGTCGGCAAACGGGTCAAAGTGAGACGCCTATCATGTAGAGTCTCAATGACATTTCGAGTCGTGAGGACTAATCAGTACAACCAAGACCTCGGACTTATCCACTCGACAAATGGTAACCACTTGGAAAGTCCGAAGGAGGGTATTTCGATAGATCACCAGGTCACTATCTATCTGCATGCTCAGAACATCACAATGTTCCCTACCAATGAAACATGGTACTTCGCATCGCAGATACACGTCTCGAGCTCGGGCGGCCTTATCCTCATTTTGACGGCCCAATCGACTAGGAACATGTTCAGAATACACAGCGACTATTAGATGTGTTTCATGATAGCCGTCATACCCACTATCACATCTAACATACGCTTTAGTGCATTCTAGGTCTTTACTCAACGCAATTGTAAATCATCATACATACAATGAAAGTAAAGAATGCTATATAATAAATGCGAATATCATATATAAATATTGTTTCATACAAGAGTCTATAAACCCACACGCCACAAGTTGGCTAGTTGGGCATCTACTCTAACAATCTCCCACTTGCCCAAAAGCGAACTACTCATCAGACGCAGTCCCATTGTTTCGCGATGTTTTTCAAACAAGGGTCCTGGCAAGGGCTTCGTAAGTGGATCAGCAACGTTGTTGGCAGAGGCGACTCTCTCAACTGCTATGTCGCCTCTAGCCACAATATCCCGGATTATGTGGTATTTCCTCAGTATGTGTTTGGATCTTTGGTGAGACCTAGGCTCCTTTGCTTGCGCAACGGCACCCGTGTTGTCGCAGTACACCGGGACTGGACCAACTCCATTAGGAATGACGCCCAACTCTTGGACGAAATTCCTTATCCAAACGGCCTCCTTAGCAACAGCTGATGCTGCAATGTACTCAGCCTCAGTGGTTGAATCCGCGATGGTGTCTTGCTTGGAACTCTTCCAAGACAGCACCACCATTGAGCATGAATACAAATCCATAGGTTGATTTCGAATCATCCACGTCACACTGGAAGCTAGAATCAGTGTAGCCTTCCAGTTTCAGTTCACCACCCCCATAGACCATGAACATATTCTTAGTCCTTCGTAAGTACTTAAGAATATCCTTCACAGCCTTCCAATGTAATTGGCCGGGGTTGTCCTGGTAGCGGCTCGTGACACTTAGAGCATATGCGACATCCGGTCTAGTCGAGATCATGTCATACATAATGCTACCTATAGCCGAGGCATATGGCACACGTGCCATACTCTCTATCTCCTCATCAGTCTTTGGACACATAGACTTAGATAGAGTGACCCCATGGCACATAGGTAGGTGTCCTCTCTTGGACTCTTCCATAGAGAACCTCTTAAGTATGGTATCGATGTAGGTAGCTTGGGTGAGTCCGATCATCCGTTTAGATCTATCCCGATAGATTTGTATTCCAAGAATATAAGATGCTTCACCCATGTCCTTCATCGAAAATCTACTAGACAACCATACTTTAGTTGACTGAAACATTCCTACGTCATTCCCAATGAGTAGGATGTCGTCAACATAAAGTACGAGGAACGTCACAGCGCTTTTAACTACCTTTTTATAGACACATGGCTCCTCGGGATTCTTGATGAAACCAAATTCCATAATTGTTTCATCGAATCTCAGGTTCCAACTTCGCGATGCTTGTTTGAGACAGTAGATCGATCTCTGAAGCTTGCATAACTTATGCTCGCTTCCAACAGATGTGAAACCCTCAGGCTGTGTCATATAGATCTCTTCCTTAATGTTTCCATTAAGGAACGCAGTTTTCACATCCATTTGACATATCTCATAGTCGTACCATGCGGCTATGGCTAACAATATTCTAATTGACTTGAACATTGCGACTGGCGAGAAGGTTTCATCATAGTCAAACCCTTGCCTTTGAGTGTAACCTTTCGCGACCAGTCGTGCCTTGTAGGTCATTACCTTACCATCAGGCCCAAGTTTCCTCTTGTACACCCATTTGCACCCAATAGGAACAATTCCTTTGGGAGGGTTAACCAGAGTCCAAACTTGGTTAGCATGCATTGAGTCAAACTCACACTGCATTGCTTCAAGCCATAAGTTAATCAGCATCGGAAATTGCCTCCTTGAAAGTTCTTGGATCAGATCCAACAACTTGATCACCTTGATCATCTTCAAGGAGAAAACCATATCTCTCAGGAGCCCTAGGAATCCTTTCGGATCTCCTAGGTGCGACCATTTCTGGTACTGGTTCTGTAGGTGCAGGAGATTTACTTGGTATTTCGATTGGATCTCGAACCTCTTCGAGTTCTACTATTTTGCCTTTTCTATCAAGTAGAAATTCCCTTTCCATAAAGGTGGCATTCCTAGAAACAAACACTTTTGTTTCGCTGGGATAGTAGAAGTAGTATCCAATGGAATTCTTTAGATACCCAATGAAGTAGCATAAGATGGATCTCGTATCCAGCTTATCTCCCACTGTCTGCTTCACGTAAGCAGGACATCCCAAAATCCTCATAAATGAGTATTTTTCCGTTTAATTGTTGTTGTGTGTGTTTCGACATCGCGAGTTGGAACGTCTTTTAGTTTTAAGGTGTATAGATCGTTTTTGCGTTCCCCAATTCCAATTAAACATTCATTCTTGTAAATATTGCAAATCGAATTAGCAAACATACAAGAATATCCATCTCTATCAAGCATAGGAATAGAAATAATGTTTTTAATCAATTCAGGAACAAATAAAACGTCTCGTAACAACAACTTAAAATCTGAAGACAGAAATAAATAAATATCTCCTATAGCTACTGCAGCAACTCTTGCTCCATTGCCTAGCCTCAAGTGGGCCTCACCCTCTCTAAGACGTCGACTTCTTGTCATCACCTGCAAATCATTGTAGATATGAGATCCACATCCGGTATCAAGTACCCAAGAGTGAATTTAGAGACATATTTATTTCAATATAGAACATACCTTTTGTAGTTCGCAACTGCTCGAGGTACTCCTTGCAGTTCCTCCTCCAATGCCCAGCCTTGTGGCAGTTGTGGCAAACGTCCTCGCTTTTGTTTGGCTTAGAAGCCTTTGCCTTTGGCTTCTTGGCAGACTTTTCCTCTTTCGCAGGAGCAGAACGCTTCTTGCTCTTGCGTCTGGGCCCCTTCTTCGCAGAGGAAGAAGAACCCAGAAGGAGGACGGGTTTGTCCTTCTTTATAGTACCCTCAAACACTACAAGCATGTTCACCACCTCTTCAAGGGAGGCTTCCAGCTTGTTCATGTTGAAGTTGACCACAAAGGGGTCAAATGCAGCGGGTAGTGAGAGGAGAAGTACATCCACAGACAGCTCATGTGGAAGCGCGATATCAAGGCCTGACGGCTTTTCAACGAGCCCAATCATACGAACCCCATGCTCGCGGACCGAAGTCCCATCGCGCATGCGGCTCGTCATCAGCTCGTTGACAGCCGTGAACCTCTCATGTCGAGAGTTCTACCCGTACAGTTCCTTGAGATGAAAAAGTATGGCAGAGGCATACTTTGTCTTCTCAAAGCGCCATTGCATTTCATTGGACATCGATGCCATCACATAGCACCGAGCTTTAACCTCGTCGTCACGCCATTGGTTAAGAGTAATCAGCTCCTCAGGGCTGATATCGGCAAGGGTTTCCTCCGGAGGACACTTCTCTATCATATAGAGGAGCTTCTCCGAAGCCAATACAAGATTAAGGTTGCGGAGCCAGTCTTGGTAGTTCAGACCGGTGAACCTGTTGCTATCCAGTATAGCAGCGAGCGGGTTTTTCATCGAAACCATTTTATAAAGCAGTTATACTGAAAAGAAAACAGACATGCATTACTAACTATATAAGATATAAGCCAAGACATAAAAAATGGTCATTTAGTTTTATGAATTACCCTCCCACTATTTTAACGATTTCACCACCCTCTAATGAAATCGAGAAAACAGGTTTCTTTAGTGGGTACACGGAGCCCAATCAAGCGACCATGGACCCGAATAATATCAGCCATCCATGACCCCCGAAAGGTAGTTTCCGATTGCAGCCGGTGCAACCTCCATGTATTCACCTCACGTCCAGTAAGGGCCCAATAATATGACGCCGTTTACTATCAAGTGTCAAGATTGACCCATCAATGTTGAGTCGTGAAGGACGGTCCCCTTAACGTCCCCAATAATATGAGCCAACGTTAAAGGGAGTTCCAGCCGACTCACAACAATTGTCAATGGCGTGGACAGCTTTCCGGCATACATGACCCCCTCAATAATACGAGTCGGGCCATGTATACGGGTAGCATCGACGTACACCCATTGTTGAAGGAAGGTAGGGTTAATTTAAACAATTTTAAATACCCTTTTGTTTATCGAATAAACATTTTATCTTGATATAAGTTTTAAATCATATTTAAAACGAGGGATTTTATTTTTGAAAAATTTGGTCTCATGCATATTTAAATCTAATTTAAAACATACAACATGCGGATTCAATTAATCTATATATCAACATATATAAATAAATATTGGGATGATCGATCGCGAGAGCTATGCGGTTCGTGGTTGCCAGAAAATCGTATTTTGTCGATAAAATCAAATTTTAATCAACAAAATCATATTTAATTTACAAAATCATATTTCAAAATTAAAATCGTATTTTGCAATTTTAATTGTATCAAATTTGGTCTTAAAACAATTCTAGGCCCAAAAACTTAAAATTTCAAAATCGATCAAAACCGGGCCCGATATCGCATACCGTCCCGAAAACTTCACGGGCTGCCCGGGACAGGCCCGAACCAAAACCCTAGAAGAAATCAGAACAGCCGTCATGACATCGCCTGAGCGGCGGCCGGCCGACGGCCGCCGCCACCATGAATTTTTGCGTGCGACAAGCGCGGCGCAATTGCGCCCATCGTGTGCCATCATCGGCGCATATTGGTCGGCCAGCGACCAGCAATTACGCGCAACCAGCGGCACACAGGACAACAACTTCGACGCCCATCGTGCGCAACAGCTTGCGCGGACGACCAGCGACCTTCGGCCGCCTTTCGTGCGGCAGGCGCGCGGCCAGTGAGCGGCCAGCGTGCGTCCAGCGCTCATCGGCCAGCCTCCACCACGCAACTCTCGTCGCCATCCATCAGCCTCGTTGCGCAAACAAGATGCGGCCAGCGCGCTTATTTTTGTGCGCGACGTGCGAGGAAGCGCCAGCCATGCGTGCACGTATCGCGCGCTTCTATGCGTGCGGTGGGGCGCCAACATGCGCGGCGGCGCCGCGGTGGTTTCAGCCTGAAATTTTGTTATCGATTCTGAAAAATTTAAACGTTAGATACAATATGGCAATTACGTATTGATCAGATCCGAAAAACACTGGCTCTGATACCACTGTTGGGGATACGGATCACGCCCCTCGGCTAGGCAGCGGAAGAACAGAAAAATAGACGCCGGGAGACGATCAATACGATAATAACAATTCACAATTATGACATTCATAGGGTGTTCAAAACACTACCTTGCTGGCACTTGTGCCTGGCTCCAACCGTAGTTACAATAACGTCGGCTCTTCACGGTAGATTGCGGTAGATATCGCCAATCCGGTCCACGACCGGATACGAGACTCCTTCGTCACCCTGCACTAGAAGGCGTGACGAGATCTGCGCGGACGGATTCTCCTCGAAAAACTAGACCGGAAACAATTTTCCGGCGAAGCGGCGGCGGCGGCGGCGGCGGCGGCGGCTTATAGAGAGGAGAGGGGGCGGCGGCCAATCTAGGTTTAGGGTTGAGTTGTGAGTGTTAGGTGTATTAAGTCTTGGCTTAATTCTACCTTAAGTAGAATTAAAAGGTGGACTTGGACCGGCCCAACGGGCCCGGGTCCAACGGATGAACATTCAGTTCATCCCCATCACCGAGACTTCATTATAACTCCGATCGCCGATCAGATCGGACCGATCGACTCAGTTTCCAAAACTGAATACTATGATCTGAAAAACCATTTTTCAGAACCCCAGTGCAAAATGACCGTTTTGCCCCACGTCGGGAAATCTCGATTTGACCCGAGTTGACTTTTAGGAAGTCGCACTTCCCAAAATCCTATTCTTATGCTCAACACATTGAGCTGAGTATCCGTGCGGGAATCTAGAATCCAGTACTTGCGTGACCCTCAATGGTTCAGGGATACAGCTAGCCGTGGGCCCACAACCATTGTGGCTCCGGAATCACAATTCCGGACTTGCCCATCGGATCATGGTAAAGCATATAGCAACATTGCCCCATGATCCCCTAGGTATCACTGATAGTTCCTGCAAGAACCAGTTGGTCGTGGTTAGCGTACAGTACGGTCCTTTCAATCCATATATCCCGATCAGATCAACGACCATTGGTAAATCGAGAGTCGCTATAGATCTGATAGCTATGCATACATCTTGGAGATCGAATACTGACATCGCGAGTGTAACTAGGTAAACACATTTACCTAAAACACTTCTAGTACTCTGGCCAGAGATTTATACACTATTATCCCCTCAGATAGCATAGGATATCCACGCATGTCTGTGAGCGGTGAATCCTCGACAACGATGCATCGACTCCTACATGAATCGGGGTCTCACCCAATCCCGACGCCTTATGACCCCAAGTGAGTCGACAAACGGGTCAAAGTGAGACGCCTATCATGTAGAGTCTCAATGACGTTTCGAGTCGTGAGGACTAATCAGTACAACCAAGACCTCGGACTTATCCACTCGGCAAATGGTAACCACTTGGAAAGTCCGAAGGAGGGTAGTTCGATAGATCACCAGGTCACTATCTATCTGCATGCTCAAAACATCACAATGTTCCCTACCAATGAAACATGGTACTTCGCATCGCAGATACTAGTCTCGAACTCGGGCGGACTTATCCTCATTTTGGCGGCCCAATCGACTAGGAACATGTTCAGAATACACAGCGACTATTAGATGTGTTTCAGATATCCGTCATACCCACTATCACATCTAACATACGCTTTAGTGCATTCTAGGTCTTTACTCAACGCAATTGTAAATCATCATACATACAATGAAATTAAAGAATGCCATATAATAAATGCGAATATCATATATAAAGATTGTTTCATACAAGAGTCTATAAACCCACACGCCACAAGTTGGCTAGTTGGGCATCTACTCTAACAATTATCTGTATGGTGAAGAATTTGTGGTTTACACCGACCACAAGAGCCTGAAATATATCTTCACGCAGTCTGATCTGAATATGAGGCAACGACGATGGATTGAATTTTTCAAGGACATTAACTGTGAGATTCAGTATTAGCCTGGGCGGATGAACTCACTTGCAGATGCTTTGAGTAGGAAGACCCAGCCTGCGATGCTTTCATTTTTGAGTGTCTCTAAAGTCTATGAGCAGTTGAGTACTTCTGGTTGGCGTTTCCAGCCGGGTGATCAGTACTTTATGGTTTCTTCGATCCAAGTAGAACCGCAGATTGTGAGTGACATCAGGGAGGCGCAGAGGACTGATCCATATGTTAATGAGTTGAAAATTAAAGCCCAAAGTGGTCAGTCTGATGATTTCTCTGTATCTTCAGATGGATGTCTGAGATTTTGAGGAAGACTGGTAGTTCCGAACTTGATCGACTTGAAAGAGACCATCATGAACGAAGCGCATTGTAGTCGGTACAGTGTACATCCGGGCGAGTGGAAGATGTACCATGCCTTGAAATCTCACTATTGGTGGGAAGGCATGAAGAGCGACATCTCTGGTTTTTTTGCTAAATGTCTGAATTTCCAGCAGGTCAAGGCTGAGAGGATGAGACCTGGTGGATTGTTGCAGAGTTTGGAGGTGCCCCAATGGAATTGAGAGCACATCGCCATGGATTTTGTGACTCATCTACCTCGATCGAGTAGGGGATGTGATGCGATTTGGGTGATGATTGATAGGCTTTTGAAGTCAGCCCATTTCATTCCCTATGATGTGAGGTGTTCGATGAAGAAAATGGCGAAGCTGTACATCGACCATGTGGTTAGATTGCATGGAGTTCCTGTTTCGATAGTGTCTGACAGAGATCCAAGGTTCACTTCTCGTTTTTGGAAGAGTCTGCAGGCAGCTATGGGTTCGAGATTGGCTATGAGTACAGCCTATCACCCACAGACAGATGGTCAGTCTGAGCGAACCATTCAGACTTTAGAAGATATGCTGCGAACAGTTGTGATGGATTTCAGTGGTGGCTGGCAGGATTCGCTATCCTTAGTTGAGTTTTCGTATAATAACAGCTACTAGGTGACTATCGGGACGGCCCCATTTGAAGCTTTGTATGGTCGAAAGTGCAGATCTACGATTTGTTAGGAAGAAGTTGGTGAGAGACAACTTTCTACCCCTGAATTTGTGCAGCATATGAATGATCAGATTGACTTGATTCGGAGTAGAATGAAGGCTGCTCAAGACCGTTTCTATAGCTATGCTAATAGAAGACGCAGACCTTTAGAGTTTGAGGTTGGCGATCGAGTATTTCTCAAAGTTTCTCCTTTCAAGAGCGTTACGAGATTCAGATTTAAGGGCAAATTAGCTCCTAGATTCGTTGTCCTTTCGAGATTGTTGAGCGGATTGGACAGTTGGCTTATCGATTGAGGCTGCCTGATGAGTTAGCAGCGATACAAGACGTTTTTCATGTGTCGATGTTGAGGAAATATGAGCCAGATCCTTCCCATGTGTTGAGAATCGATGAAGTTGAGCCGGATTCTGCCTTGAGCTATGTTGAATATCCAGTGCAGATTCTGGATAGGAAGGAGAAGCAGCTGAGTAATAAAATGATTCCGTTGGTGATGGTCCAATGGAGCAAGCATGGCCGAGAAGAATCTACCTGGGAGGTTGAGGAAAAGATGAGACAAGATTGGCCTCATCTGTTTGAGCTTTGACAGTGTGAATTCCAGGTAAACTATGATATTATGCTTCGAGTTTGATTTGATGATGATGATGTTTTGATTGAATTCTTCCCTGAGTTTTCCTTTGATTTCGAGGATGAAATCTCTTAAGGTGGGGAGAATGTGAGGAATCAGATTTTAGATTAGTGATTAATCAATTTGATTTGGGATTAGTCAAGTGGATTTTTGAGGGTTTTGCGAGAGAAATCTGATTCCAGCAGGAATACAGACGTTAGTGTTCAGTTGTAGCTCTAGTTGATGAAGTCTGATCAGTCGTTGATGGCGCGGGAGTAATACGCCGTCGTTTCGTGAAAATTAGACGTAGCGCATTTCAGACGTCAACGCAAGTCAAAGGTACTGTAGCGAGTGATGATACGTTGTCATTCGCTAAACCAGCAGTAGCGCTTGAAGAGGAATCTACTGGCAGCTGAGGCGCGGGTGCGAGGAATTACGAGAACTTGACACGTGTTGGTCAACCTTTTAGTGTTGACTGCTGATTGTAGCGCTATCAGATGTTTCGTTGTGAGGAATTTGATTTAGTTGGTGACCAGCCGATGTTTTGAGTAACCAGCTGCTGTTGGAGAGGCGACGTCGTTTTGTTAAGTTGAAACGTAGCGTTTTGAGTGTAAAGCTTTTGTTCAGCTGTTGGCAGCAATGGTGACGTATCCCTTATGACGTCGTTGAGTTGTTTAGCGTGAACAGCTGTTGGTTGTTTTGAAAGGAATCTGTTGTCAGCTGTTGTAGCGTTTCGGCGTCGTTTTGATTAGTTGATGCGGCATAGTTTTGATGTTCTTTTAAGAATACAACGTCTGATGGTTGCTGCTGGTTTTGTTGAGAGTAAGAGCTGATTTCTGTTGTGAGGCACCGCTGGTGTCTATTGTAAGATACCTACTGTTTCTATGTCTGCTGATTTTGGTGAGCAGAAGCTGGTGGATTGAGAGATATATATAGATAAGTGTTGATCGACACTTAGAATTATTCTGAACCCGATATTTCTTATCTCCATTCTTCGAATCCCTCGATAACTACTGTTCACCGTAATTCTTTTCCGTCGATTGCCGTCGTTCTCCACCGTGGTTTTGAGCGATTTTGGTGGCGTTGGATTCCTTGTGAGTTGCTATTCCGATTTTTACCCAGTTGAGGCTATAGAATGACCTTGGAAAGGATCACAAAGTTGCTGGTTTCTTTGTACAGTGGATTTTGATAGTTCTTCCGCTAGTTTCAGCTTCTGGGTAAGGAATTCCTACTGTTCTAAGCTTAGTATTGAATTTTAGTACTTTGTTTAGAGGTAGAACCGGATTCCAGTTCTTGTACGTAGGAAATTATGTATTGAAGTTCATATTTGAGCTAGATATGAACTGAGTATGAGTTTCCTTAACAGATTTGAGATTCAGAATAGCTTCTTCCGTGGTTGAGGGAGCCAGGTAAAAGCTGGTTGGCGCTGGTTGGAATTGCCGTGCCTTGTTTATCTGTTGAGGTAGAAATCAGCCGTTGGAGGTACAAATTAAGCAGATTTAACAGCTTTGAGCGTGAACATAGCTGTGATTGATGTTGTGAAATCTGCTGATATGCTTCTGTGATTTACGTGATACAGCTTGTGAATTGATTTAGTTTTTCATTCTGTTTTCACGTATTGAATTGTATGCATTGTGCATTGAATATTGAATTGGCATACATGCATACATCTTGAGCCTGATTGATAGATTGATTGATGACTTGATTTGAGAGCCACGTTGCGACTGCCCGACTGATGAGTTGTGCTTGAAAAGTCCAACGCTATCATCAGAGTGGTGACCGACTGATTAGTTGTGTTTGAATACCACCGATCTGTGATAGACTAACGGCCTCTGAAGATCACGGACCGATGATTTCCCCGGTTGATACACCGTGCGTGGTATAGAGGCTCGACTGAGATGATTTGCCAGTTGATTTACTGGTCTAGCTATCCGACCCTTGATAGCCCTCATGCATTTCATGGCATTGATTATAGCATGTTGCATGATTAGCTTTTTTGATAGCTCTTCGTACTGAGGCTTGACCTCGTATTTCTTTTCCTGCTTTTGTGTTTTTTGGGTCTGTGTTACCCATTTGCAGGATCTTCAGGTAACCAAGCTGGACAGAGTGGAGCGCCAGCTGGTCGATCCCCGTTTCCTTGAGTCCTAGTCTATATTTATTATGTAGTGAACCAGGGGATGCCCTGCGTCTTTATGTATTTTGGGGATCGTTGATGACTTATATTTTTTGTTACCTGTTTTGTATAAGTTTGAGTATTGATATTTTGAATGTATGTTTTGAGTTCAGGCCCATATTATTTCAAAAAATTTTTAAGCCCGATTTTACGCTTACGTGATTATGTGCTTAATTGTGCTGTAATCTTGTGTGATTAGCACGGGGCCTGACATGCAGGCTTTATTGACTTTGAGCTCTCTTCATATCTGTGCTTCTGAAGCCTTTGATCACTTTGAGATTTTGTCTCGATCAGACATATTAGTTTGTCTTCTAGTATTCTGAGATTGCACAAACTAATTTATCTGATTTATTGCGAAGCTCCTGATCTGGTCAACCAGCTGTGTCCTCCCAGCTGGTTTCCTTCATATTTTCTGCTCTTGAACCTCTCTGATTTTATTTCTTCTCTTCTCTAAGCTGCTCTTGAGCTGATATACGTTTATCTAAGCTTCACTTCTCATCTGCTCTTGTTCACAGCTGCTCTTGTTCTATTCTTTCCTTTGTTGTACCAGCTTGGGCGTCCCCTCACTGTTCCAGCTTGGATGTCTTCTGCCGTACCAGCTCGGGCGTCCCCTTACTGTTCCAGTTTTGACATCTTCTTATCATCTTGCAGCTCTCTTATAATCTGTAACAGTTTGGTCCTATGGAGACTGATTGAGTACACCCTGCTCATGGATTTTCTTCAATTTCTACAGGGTTCACCTCGAGCTCGTCAAACTTCTCACAGATTTTTCCTCATCTCCATATTCACCTTCATCTTCCACAATAAACCCATCTCTCTTAAGCATCCAGCTTGACCAAGCTCCCTGATCTGGTTTTATTCAATCCGAGATGGTTTGTTCTTAACCAGCTTGGACATCTTCTATGCTGCTCTGGAGGACTGCATGTTTATCCAAGACCGTTAGTAAAATATTAGCAGGTTTTGTGTTAATCAAAATTAAGATTCTTCTGCAAAAACAGATCCAACAAATATGATCGGCCAATCTCCGGAACTCGGGAAAATATCCGTTCGATGAACATTGACGACAAAGGTTTGGGAAAATATCAGGGTCGGAAGCTCTGAGACGATAAGGTACTTGTGGTGTAGAAAAATGGTTAAGTGTTGGTCAAAGGTCATATATATTATATACGACTTAAGTACTTCAGATCTGGGCTACACTGTTTTCAGATCAGCTCACATATCCAACACTGTTCAGCTTAGGCATGCAACTCAGTACGCGTACTCAATTCGACTCTCGTTCCCAACAGTTCGCGTCCATAGACATAACACACTCACTAACAGATCACGCTCACAAGACATATCATGCTCTCAAATAAGTTCATCTCTCGCATCTAACAGATCACACTCAAGGACGCAGGTCAGCTCTCCCGCTAAATCAGCTCTCGTGCACAATCAGCTCTCGCGTTAAATCATCTCTCGCTCACAATCAGATGTCGTGCGCCTTCCAGAATAGGAGAACAAGATTACCTCACACCTGAACTGATGGGTCTGGATAACAGATCCAGATCTGTGTTTTAAATTACACAAAACCTGTTATTGTGTTACTAACTTTTCTACTTAGTGTACAGATGTTAGCTGGAAATACTACAAGAAAAGTATCGAAGAAGACTGTCATGAAGCAGAATTTGTCCAGTCGTGAGAAGCAAAGAGTTTATCAGTCGCAAGCTACAGTGATTCAGTCGCAAGCTACAGTGATTCAGTTGCAAGCTACAGTGAATCAGTCGCAAGCTACAGTGATTCAGTCGCAAGCTACAGTGAAATTAAAAGAGAACCAGCCGTTGCGCATCAAGGATCACAACCAGCTGTTGCGCATCAAGGAACACAACCAGCCGTTGCGCATCAAGGATCACAAAACAGCTGTTGCGCGTCAAGGATAATCAGCCGCAGCGCTAAAACAAAGTTACACCAGCTGTTGCGTGTCAATGAAAATGAACCAGCTGCTGGAAGTTCATGAACCAGCTGCTGGAAGTTCATGAACCAGCTGCTGGAAGTTGATGTACCAGCTGCTGGAAGTTAATGAACCAGCTGCTGGAAGTTAATGAATCAGCTGTTGCAATGAAGGTGAACCAGCTGTTGCGCGTCAAAGAATATAAAACAGCTGCTGGAATAATTTATTTGTGGGAGCAAACTGCTGCTGGAACGTAAAAAGCCAAATCAAAAGATGAAAAAAGACTTCAAGAGAAAGGACACAAGGACAACTCCCTGTCGGTACTTTACAGAACATATTTCAACGGGAAGAAAAGTGTGTCAAACGAATGAATTTGAACAGAGGCTATTTAAACAGCAAGATCAAATGAAGAAAAGTCTTGATCGATTCACGAGGGACTAAAAACAGAGAAATTATAGAGGGAAGAAAATAGAAGAACGAAGCAATCGACCACCATTAGAGAGGAGCTTACAACGACGTCGACTGCTGAGTTCTAATCAGCTCTTTAGGAGCATTTCCTAGTGTGTGAGATTTATTATTTGAGAGTTGAGCGATACACTGTAAAATCTCACACACACAGATTCACTCACATATCTTGAGAGATGTGCGAAATTGATTAGCGAGTGAATCACAAATAAAAATCAGATCCCGTCCAAGCACGAAGACGTTAAACTCCGTGTCTGTAGTCTTCGAACAGAGACGTTAAACAAGTTCTGATTGAGACAGCTGAGGGCTGGTGGAGTCTAGGAGTTCTCGGCTGCGGGATCGGGTCTGTAAATGAGGTGTAGATCAAATCTTCTAGTGGAACCCTACTGAAAAAGGAAGAAGGGGAGATGTAGGATATATATATCCGAACTTCCATAAACAAACAACAGTGTATTGTATTCTTTTATTTACAGTATTCCGCATATGCATTTTGCATTAGCACGCACGCATCAAATCACACACTTGCACAGTCGAACAGATTTCTGTTTAAAGAAATCAGTTTTCATTGAGTTTTAAAATTAGGATTCATTTCTGGTGTTTTCCGCATGTTTTTATTACATACCAGATCTGTCTCCGGTGCTCTATTTAATGTTCAAGAACCTTGAGCTATTGTAGCTCATTTACAGCAGAGCAAAATTTTTTATTTATCAGTAGCAGCGCTCGTTTGCATTTATTTCCTATTTTGGGTCCTAACAAGTGGTATCAGAGCAGGTTGTTCTTGAACGAGCATTTATTTTAAAACGCTTGAGCTATATGTTTTAAAATGCTTTAAAATGTTTTAAAGTGCTCTGATGGTATGCGGAAATTATTTCAGCTGCTGATGCTTTGTGTTTCTTTGAGCTTATGTTATAAAAGACAGGGAGAGTGATGTCTTTGTCTTTATTAATTTGTTTATGCATCAGTTTCAGTTTTGTTTCGATCGACTTTTTCAAAATCATAGCATATTGTTGCATTTGGTTCTTCCCAAAAATCTGTTTTTGTTTTTCAAAATTCCTGCTGTCACGGTTTTTGTTGTGGCAGTGTAGGGAGAGCTTTATTTAAAATATTTCAGGAAGACCAGATTTCTACCCTTTTTGATTCCCACAAAAAGGGAGAGAATTTTTAGATCATGCATTTGTTATTTGAGGTTTTGTGTAAATCAAAAAGGGAGAGATTGATGGGTCTGGATAACAGATCCAGATCTGTGTTTTGAATTACACAAAACCTTTTATTGTGTTACTAATGTTTCTACTTAGTTTACAGATGTTAGCTGGAAATACAACAAGAAAAGTATCGAAGAAGACTGTCATGAAGCAGAATTTGTCCAGTCGTGAGAAACAAAGAGTTTATCAGTCGCAAGCTACAGTGATTCAGTCGCAAGGTACAGTGATTCAGTCGCAAGCTACACTGAATCAATCGCAACCTACAGTGATTCAGTCGCAAGCTACAGTGAAATTAAAAGAGAACCAGCCATTGCGCATCAAGTATCACAACCAGCTGTTGCGCATCAAGGAACACAACCAGCCGTTGCGCATCAAGGATCACAAAACAGCTGTTGCGCATCAAGGAGAATCAGCCGTAGCGCTAAAACAAAGTTACACCAGCTGTTTCATGTCAATGAAATGAACCAATCGCAAGGTACAGTGATTCAGTCGCAAGCTACACTGAATCAATCGCAACCTACAGTGATTCAGTCGCAAGCTACAGTGAAATTAAAAGAGAACCAGCCATTGCGCATCAAGTATCACAACCAGCTGTTGCGCATCAAGGAACACAACCAGCCGTTGCGCATCAAGGATCACAAAACAGCTGTTGCGCATCAAGGAGAATCAGCCGTAGCGCTAAAACAAAGTTACACCAGCTGTTTCATGTCAATGAAATGAACCAGCTGCTGGAAGTTGATGTACCAGTGGATGGAAGTTCATGAACCAGCTGCTGGAAGTTCATGAACCAGCTGCTGGAAGTTGATGTACCAGCTGCTGGAAGTTAATGAATCAGCTGTTGCAATGAAGGTTAACCAGCTGTTGCGCGTCAAAGAAGATAAAACAGCTGCTGGAATAATTTAGTTGTGGGAGCAAACAACTGCTGGAACGTAAAAAGCCAAATCAAAATATGACAAAAGCCTGCAAAAGAAAGGAAACAAGGACAACTCCATGTCGGTACTTTACAGAACATATTTCAACGGGAAGAAAAGTGTGCCAAACGAATGAATTTGAACAGAGGCTATTTAAACAGCAAGATCAAATGAAGAAAAGGCTTGATCGATTCACGAGGGACTAAAAACAGAGAAATTTCAGAGGGAAGAAAATAGAAGAACGAAGCAGTCGACCACCATTAGAGAGGAGCTTACAACGATGTCGACTGCTGAGTTCTAATCAGCTCTTTAGGAGCATTTCCCAGTGTGAGATTTATCATTTGAGAGTGCGATACACTGTAAAATCTCACACACACAGATTCACTCGCATATCATGAGAGATGTGCGAAATTGATTAGCGAGTGAATCATAAACAAAAATCAGATCCCGTCCAAGCACGAAGATGTTAAACTCTGTGTCTGTAGTCTTTGAATAGAGACGTTAAACAAGTTCTGATTGAGACAACCGAGGGCTGGTGGAGTCTAGGAGTTCTCGCAGCTGCTGGCTGAGGGATCGGGTCTATACATGAGGTCTAGATCAAATCTTGTAGTGGAACCTTCCTGAAGAAGGAAGAAGGGGAGATGTAGAATATTTATATTCGAACTTCCATAAACAAACATCAGTTTATTGTATTCTTTTATTTACAGTATTCCGCATATGCATTTTACATTAGCACGCATGCATCAAATCACACACTTGCATAGTCGAACAGATTTCTGTTTAAAGAAATCTGTTTGCATTGAGTTTAAAATTAGGATTCTTTTCTGGTGTTTTCCGCATGTTTTTATTACATACCAGATCTGTCTCCGGTGCTCTATTTAATGTCCAAGTACCTTGAGCTATTGTAGCTCCTTTATAGAAGCGCAAAATTTTTTATTTATCAGTAGCAGTGCGCGTTTGCATTTATTTCCTATTTTGTGTCCTAACATGAACTGACCTCCCATTCAGTTCATGTCCAAAACGAAGGTCACAAAGCAGCTCTCACTTCGCGTCTCCGGTGCTCTATTTAATGTCCAAGTACCTTGAGCTATTGTAGCTCCTTTATAGAAGCGCAAAATTTTTTATTTATCAGTAGCAGTGCGCGTTTGCATTTATTTCCTATTTTGTGTCCTAACATGAACTGACCTCCCATTCAGTTCATGTCCAAAACGAAGGTCACAAAGCAGCTCTCACTTCGCCCTCAGCGTACGCCTAAGCTGATCTCACCAATCAACACAACACAACACTCATGATCTTACTACTCAGCTCAGAACGTTGTGTAACTCCCAAAGCTGAATCCAGCTTATGGCTTACAAAAACGGATAGTAGTTCAGAGCAGCTACACTACCAGTTCGCACTACAACAAAACATATTACACTATCACCTTTGGCTATACTCTACGATGCTCAGCTTAGAAGACTCAGATCGGATCGCATCATTCCGATATGCGTTGGATGCTCTATTCAATTTACGAACTGTCAGGACTCGTGCTCACAACAGAGTAAAAACCCAAACACTTGCGGAAGATTATCAAAAAGTGGGTAAAATGTTCGCTTTTAGGCCTGACGGTTTAAAAAATATAATTTAAAATAGAGCAATACTCAAAATAAGTTCCCAGTTTACTAAACCAACAAAAGCAAGTATAGCATCAATACAAATAAACGTGTATCAGACTCCACATCAGAATACAACAACGAAGCACGGGGCATCTCCCCGGTAATTAAACTGATACATACATATATGTTATACGCTACTGGGACACTCAACACCCTCCTGGGGCACCGCCAGCTGGGTTATCTCCTCAACCAGCTGTATGACCTGGACAACACAACAGGCAACAAATAAACCAAGCCCCAGAGGGACATGGGGTCAAACCCCAGTACGGATAGCAAATAAACAGCAAAGATACGGCATAAATAAAATGCAAATGCTATGCATGAGACACTGGGTAACAACTGGAGGCTACGACCAACAAGGGAGCCAAAGAACTCAAGACATAACTCAATCAAATCTGCAATGGATAGGTGGCCACTGTGAGTGTAGGACATGTGGAGTTACCCACTCACCCCTACTCGCTCACCAATACCAGGTGCATCAATCACTCAACCTGCTGTTATCCAACCTATGAACTGTGGTAGTTAGCCACTCGGCGCATAGGGGCTAACACATCCCAGCAGGGAGATGAGAGTGCGGTATTGCCGCTCGCCCTCGCAACCTGGTAAGAAAACAACAACAATACAACAAGGCACAACTGCCGAATCACAAGGTACGATACAACTGAGATATGAAATGCAAGAGATGAAAATGCGTGTACGCATATAACAACAGACGGCCATACACGAACAACAACCAGCCATTACTGCATTTACTCATGCCAACCTCATGCTGTAACAAGCTCGAATCAGTACCTTACGAGCAACAATTACCAACAATTCAGATTCCTCGAAGGTGGGAGCAAGGCACGGCCTGCACAAAATCTGCCAAACACACGATGCACAGATTTCAGGAAAAGCCTATACAACCTCACGGCCCTCACACAATTTCTCACGGCCAAACATAAAAGCTCACGGCTGATAATTCAAATGCACAAACCAGCCTTCAACCCTACCCAAACAACTCACAGGAAGCTTAAAACAAGGCCTAGAACAAGATTCCAACACTAAATTCGAAAGCTACCTGTGACCCCACACGCACGATCTAAATACAGCAGCTTCGAGCTTTCAATCCAACCAACTATAGCTTCCAAAATGGGTACGAGATGAAAGATCTTTCGAAGAGGAGTCCAAACGCTACCTCGAACGTGAAAAACGGTGGTCGGAATCGACGGGAATCTATCGGAGAAGCTCACGGTGAACAGTAGTCGAGGGTTTGAGAACAGAGAACGAAGTCCGGAAAAATCTCGTATGGGATCTGGTGAATTGAAACGAAGCCAACGCTTCTAATAAATAGGCGCGAGAGATCTGTTAAATTTTTCCACCGACAGAAACAGATCTCACAACCAACGCGCGCTAAACACAACCAAGACCCCAAAACGACGTCGCATCAATACCACGGAGGAATATGGTCTAAACACTGAAAGCTGGAAACTCTCTAACACTAACACGACAACGCACAGCGCCACGGTGAAGTCTGGAACGCTTAACACAACGCGGGAGAATTCTGCACATGTCAGCACATCTGGTCCAAACGCTAAACGTTGAAACACGCTACAGGAGCGTTGACCACGTTGACATCTGGTTTTCACAACCCGCAATACACAAACAGATCTCATGCAAACGCTATACCAGATCTCTCCAACTCGCGCTAATTGAAACGACACCGTTCCAAGCCTTAAACAAACACACACTGGAACCATATCTCTACACATAACACAACAGATCTCTCATGCCCACGAAGAAAACCAGACTTCGAGAAACGACGGCGTTTTAGATCCTACGCTATAAAACACGCCGCGCAATTACAAAGGCACCAGCGACCAGATCTCTCAACAGCAACGATTACGTCATCAACACAACGTTAACAAGCGATGCTTACGTCATCAAATCTTCTACCATATTTCTCCACCAAAACCAGATCTCACCAAAACAGACCTCTCAACCCAAAAATACGAAAATTCCCAGAATGGTCCTAAATGTGATTTACGACCCAAAAATGCAACCCAAGCATTCAAAATGAAATCTAATCAGCAGAAATCACTAAAACCCAATTAATTCAACAATTAATCCTTAATACAATTTCCAGGTCTCACATTTCTCCCCCACTAAAAAGGATTTCGTCCTCGAAATCAAATAACCATTCTGAAATACAACACAGCAACTGAAAATCGAAGCAACAACAGAAAACTAAACAGAAACTCGCCCAACACAAGGCCAAGAGTTCAAGATAACTGAGCAAACAATCAACAATAACTAGGGAAGAAATACAACCAGAAGCTATAAACTACTGGAAATTTTAGCTCAACAGCTACTCAACAGATGCGGCCACTCGCGCTGCATCTTTTCTTCCAGTTCCCAAGTAGCTTCTTCCCTGCCATGCTTGCTCCACTGCACCATTACCAACAGAATGGTCTTATTCCTCAAATGTTTCTCTTTTCTGTCAAGGATCTGCAAAGGATATTCCTGATAACTCAACGACTGATCTAGCTCTACCTCGTCAGTTCCAAGCACATGAGACGGATCTGGCTCGTACTTCCTCAACATGGAAACATGAAAGACGTCATGCAGAGAAGAAAACTCTGATGGCAACAACAGCCGATACGCCAAAGGGCAAATCCTCTCGACAATCTCATACGGACCAAAGTAACGAGGGGTTAACTTTCCCTTGCGTCCAAAGCGCATCACACTACGAAACGGAGAAACCTTGAGAAATACACGATCACCAATCTGAAACTCAAGAGGTCGATGCCTCTTATTCGCATAATTGGCTTGGCGATCCTGGGCAGCTTTCATCCTTTGTCGAACAAGATCCACATGATCTTTCATTTGCTGCACAAAGTCAGGGGCAGATAGCTGCTTCTCCGCCACTTCTTCCCAAGATACCGGCGATCTGCACTTTCTGCCATACAAAGCCTCAAAAGGCGCCATGCCAATCGTCACTTGATAGCTGTTATTGTATGAAAACTCAACCAAAGACAACGCGTCTTGCCAGCTACCTCCGAAATCCAACACAACAGCTCGCAACATATCCTCCAACGTCTGGATAGTTCGCTCAGATTGGCCATCTGTCTGGGGGTGATACGCGGTACTCATCGCCAATCTGGTTCCCAAAGCTGTTTGAAAACTCTTCCAAAAATGGGAAGTAAACCTCGGATCTCAGTCAGAAACGATCGAAACGAGCACACCGTGCAATCTGACAACAAAATCCACGTACAGTTTCGCCATCTTCTTCAACGAGAAGGTCATACCATAGGGAATGAAGTGTGCAGACTTCGACAAACGGTCTACAACCACCCAAATAGCATCGCATTCTCTGCTGGTACGAGGCAGATGCGTCACAAAATCCATAGCAATGTGCTCCCAATTCCATTGGGGCACCTCTAAACTCTACAACAGACCACCAGGTCTCATCCTTTCGGCCTTAACCATCGGACAGTTCAAACAACGAGCGACAAAACCAGCAACGTCACTCTTCAGGCCAGCCCACCAAAAGTTCGGCTTCAAAGCATGGTACATCTTCCGTGCACCAGGATGAACACTATGTATGCTGCAATGCGCCTCACGAAGGATCTCCTCCTTCAAATCAATGAGGTTTGGCACAACCAACCTGCCACAAAACCTCAAGCAACCATCGGACGAGACGGAATAATCCTCAAGTTCGCCAGCTCTGACCTTCAACTTCAACTCGTGGATAGACGGATCAGTCCTCTGAGCTGCTCGAATGGTAGAAACAATCTGTGGTTCCACCTGAAACGAAGAAGCCAGAACGCAATCTTCAGTCGGGTAGAACCTCCAACCAGTAGTATTGAGATGCTCCTGATCCTTAGAGATGTACAACGACGCAAGCATCTCACTAGCGTTCCTGCTCAAAGTATCAGTCATTACGTTCGACTTCCCAGGCTGGTATTTAATCTCACAATCAAAGTCCTTAAGCAACTCCATCTACCGACGCTGCCTCATGTTTAAGTCAGGCTGCGAAAACAGATACTGCAAACTCTTGTGGTCGGAGTACACTAGAAACTGCTCGCCATACAGGTAGTGACGCCAGATCTTTAACGCAAATACCACCGCTGCTAACTCCAAATCATGGACGGGGTAACGAGTCTCATGCGGTTTCAACTGTCGTGAAGCATACGCAATGACTCTACCACTGCATCAAAACACAGCCCAATCTATTGAGCGAAGCGTCAGAACAAACAACAAAACCACCTGAAACGGACGGCAGAGCCAACACAGGAGTAGTAGTCAACTTTTCCTTGAGCTCTTGAAAAGCATTCTCGCACTGCTCAGTCCAAACAAACCTCTTGTCCTTCTGAGTTAATTGAGTCATTGGCTTTGCTATACTTGAGAATCTCTCAATGAAACGACGATAATAGCCAGCTAGACCCAAGAAACTACGAATCTCAGAAACATTCCTGGGACGCTCCCAGTTCAAAACAGCATCAACCTTGCTAGGATCCACCGAAATCCCCTCGGCTGAAATCACATGCCCCAAGAATACAACGCGATCCAACCAAAACTCACACTTGGAAAACTTTGCATACAATTGCTGGTCTCTCAGCGTCTGAAGGACAATCCGCAAATGCTTCTTGTACAGCTTGCTACATTTCATTTCAGCCCTTCCATTTCTTCTTGTATCTCTTTTTATTGAAATCCGTGGCCCATGGGGTTTGGGTGCCACAAGTAAAATATTATAAAAATGGCTTAAAATCATCAAATTACTAATTTCATGACAACAGGCTACCCCTAGGACCAAATCTTCCATTTCTTCTTGTATCTCTTTTTATTGAAATCCGTGGCCCATGGGGTTTGGGTGCCACAAGTAAAATATTATAAAAATGGCTTAAAATCATCAAATTACTAATTTCATGACAACAGGCTACCCCTAGGACCAAATCCCGAAATCACCATTTTTGACCCGACGTGGTGCAGTTTGCGCGACTAAACCATAAAGTTCATAAAAATTCCGTTTCTTAACCAAATTACTTCAAACTTGGACCCACATGACCTAACCTGACGGGCTATCTAATGGAATAAACCATAATCAGAAACGATTCCTGACGTGACCTACACGATGCTCGTAACCTCACTGGTCGCACACAGGGACCCATCTATGAGAGGTTAGGACCAGCCCTCGACTTGTCCCAAATATTTCGACCTAAAGCCACAACCAGACCCTCACTCAGCCTCTTAGTGACCCCTAAAATCATTCCTAGCCATCCTAGACGGAACCATGGACCAACCAAACCCAGCCCTTCACTTGACATGGAGCTCGCGACCCTAGCCATCACGCCTCACACTCCTTCGACCACAAGGCTATGAATCCGATCCTAGGCAGCCCTTGTCATTAAAAATCAGAGAAAATACAACACTTTCAACGTCAATTATAGGTTCAAATCATTAAAATATAGAAATCTACACATGTCATACATAATATGAATGAGAGGTGCATAAAAGAGATCTTGTACTTGCCTCTACTTAGATAACTTACAACCAATGCTTCAAGGCCTCAAGGAGAGGGAGAGACACCAAGAACACCTCTGAATTTGCCTTGATAGGAGCTTGAAAATCAATGGAGGATTGAGGGGGAAAGGGGCGGCGGCTTAAGAGGGGAGGGGGTTTAGGGTTTTTTCTTCCTTTTTTTTTTGTTTGAAATGATGATGTGTTGTGTGTGTATAGGACATGAAATTCTCATATAAAAGGAGAAAATTTGTGTTTTTAAATTGTTAAAAGATAGTAGATAAGATTTGCTAGATCATGCCTTATCAAAGTGCTACAAAAATATATTAAGAACTTCCTTCTTTCCTTATTAAAGGTTTCAAAATTTATGGGCAGGAAAAGAGGGAGGGAATACTTTATCTTATTGGTAGAATTATAGGTGTACAAAAGTTGTTACTTTACTAATAAAAGTGCTACAAACTTTTAAGGAATTAAAATCCTAAGTTCCTCATGATTTACAAATTTAAAATCATTTTAAAAATGAAAATCCTCACCAATGTTCACCTATATAAAAAAGGAACCTTCTAAGTCATAGGATGAGATCTCGAGAATGAATTTTTTTTAAAAAAAAACAATTTTACCTCGGTGTCCCATAATCCCCTATCCGGCCTCGAACCATATAAATCAAAGATTCTAAAAGAACTCATCATAATATCATATAATTGAATAGTAATGCATAATCATAAAAATTTAAACCAATACTATGTATGGAAATAAATACTAAGGCATGCGATTTATATAGAGAAATTCCTGGGCGTTACAATACTCTCCCCCTTAACAAGAATTTTGTCCTCGAAATTCGAAAACTATTGAAAAGCGGTGCTCTCTGAGAAAAGAAACCGACCGAAGCTTCAAAATTTTCAAAGCAACCGCTCGCTCTTGTGAGCTATTCAAAGGCCGGATACATCTCTATCAATCGTTGTTCGTTGTTTAAGGAAAGTAAATTCTAGTTCTTGCTGCATCTTGGAAAAACATATATTTATTTCTCTTGCATGTTGGAGTCAGTTTTAAAGGTATGAAAAATGTTATCAAGTTTTTCCAACACGGAATGATTTCTTGATGAAATATTGGTTTGCTGGAGTTTTGTTTTATGGAAGTTTGTTAGAAAATTGGGTAATAATTTTGTGTTAGTTTTTTTCTGAAATTTGTGGGATTTACGAAAGTAGTTTAAACATAAAGTTCTCTGGATATTTCCAGTAAATATGTCATGCTGGATGGTTAATGATGAGGTTCTGAAATGATAGACAAAGCTGGTCTAGTTAAAAATCTATTCTGGTCTGATAATCTTAGCTAATCTATTCGAATTTCTCAAGCTTGTTGTTATTCTTATATGATATGATTTGTTCGATGATTTCAGTTCATAATTTGATTTCCGAACTATTCCAGTTTACACTTGTGATCTGATGTTTCCCTGAGTTGATTTGAATCTGCGATCTGAAATCATTATTCTATGTTTTGCTGACTTTGTTTGACTTTCTTAATTTAGTCTGATCATTAAGTTGTGTTGACTTTCCTAATCTGAGTTGACCAAGTAGCCCAGAATTGATTTTCTATTCTAAGCTGGGTTAAGTCCGCGATCTGTTCATACTCTAAGCTGAACTGATTCAGCTTAGGTCCACTCTGGACTACTACTGTCACCTCAAGTTTATTATTTAATTTTATTAACTTTGATTCAATGATATAACTCTAATCTGTTCTAAGTTATACCAAATTGTACATCAGTTTAGAGCTCTGCTATTCATTAATCGCATCTATATCTAGAGTTGATTCGAGTTTCTTCTTTATTTGAAATCTGATGTACTCCCAGTAACTTTCGAACATCAAATGAGTTTTAAAACAACAAACCATATAAGTAAGAGATCTTATTCAGATCAAAGAAGAGTTGTTTTATAGAAAGTTTAGAAGAAGTAAATTTCAAAATATTTTGGGAATTTTTATATATAGATAACAGATAGTCAGCTATAGGGTGTGTGGTAATCGATCGATGGATCGGAGTGCCCCGCCAACCATAAGGTGTGTGGTAATCGATCGACGGATCGAAGTGCCCTGCCAACATAGTCAAAGACTAGGGCGTGTGAACAATGGAAAAAGGGTCGTTGGGTCCCGCTCCACCTGTAATCATTTAAACTTGATCAAGCGATTATGACCTAAGGAAAGCTCCCATTCACACATCACTACAAAGAATGATGCTTACTATGGGTTGTTATACAACTGATTATTTGGTAAAGTTTTATGCTTTAAGTTACTTATTTTATCAGGTTACGAGTTTATCAGTTCATAGCTTGTCGGATCTGTTTCTACAGATCAAAATCTAAGTTTTGATTCACACAAAATCTGTTATTATTAACGTTCTACGTGAAATACGAAGCATGCTATGTCTGGAATAGACAAGAAGATATCCAAACTGGAACAGTGAGGGGATGCCTGAGCTGGACTGGTTGAAGATATCTACGCTGGAACAGTGAGGGGACACCCAACTTGGTTCAGAAATTTACTTCCAGAAGTGCAGGGAACACCAATCTGGTTCGCCAACTTGAAGCAAGAGTGGCACAGGGATCAAGCGCAGTGAAGAGAAGAGCAGAATGGTTCAAGAGCAGATCAAGTGCAGAGAAAGGGCAGTGATTGAGTGCGAAGTCGAGTACAAGCGCAGTGATCTAGTGCAGATCAGATCACAAGCGCAGCATCAAGAACTCAGCTGAGCAACCAGTTGAAAGGCCAGCTGGGAGGTCAGCTGAGATATGCGAGCTGATTCAGTGAGAGGCTGGACGAGCTCGAGGTGACCCCCCTTGATTGGAGCAGAGGAAGAATCTGTATGTAGGGGATACTCGATCAGTCTCAATAGGGTTAACTTGGTATGGAAAGATGCGAGCTGGATAAACACCTTGCAGCAGCTCTGCATTGATCCAGAGAACTCTGAAGCAAACCATATTAGAGAACAGCTCAAGTGCAGAATCTGCTCAGATATAGGGAGCAGATTAGAAATCAGCTGGTTAAGGACAAACCAGCTGGACAAGAAGAACAAGGGCAGCTGAGTAGAAGAGCATATGACAAGAGCAAATTATAAGATCATCTCAAGAGCAGTTGGGAACAAGAGCAGATGAGAGGAGAAGAAGAGAGCTTTGAACTGCTCAATGAAGCAACCAGCTCAAAAAAAGACCAGCTCAGTACAAACCAGAATGGAGATAAGCTGGCAAGCTGGTTAAGTTCAAACCAGATCAGATAGCACGACATATGCTATCAAATCTACGAGAAAAGCGATTTGAATGTAAGACTATACAGAGATTTCTACTCAGTATTCAAATCGATTTTCTTGTATTGTCTTCTCAAGAGCAGTGCTTACGTGCTTAAAGTGAAGAAAGCATGTGAAGCATTAATTGCCAAAGGACGCAAAGTACAACAGTGTCAGAAAACTTTTCAAACAGCTACAACTTTGTGTCCAACAGACGAATCTCCGCGTCAAGCTATATATAGCAACAAGAGAAGTGCACAAGAAAAGTGGCACAGATAAGCGAAGTCGAAAAAAATGTGTTGTGCAAACCAAAATGTGAAAACAGAAGACATCACAACCAAGGGAAGACGTTGAACAACCAGCTCGGATAGGAGCACTTCCTCGTGTGTGAGATTTCATCTTGGAGAGTTTGAGCGTACACTATAATCTCACACACAATTCACTCACATATATTTTAGAGAGATGATTTGATTATCCGAGTGAATCAAAAACAAAAACGACTTCCATTGTAGTCTTTGGACAGAGACGTTAAATAAGTCTAGTTGTCTTTCGCACTGAGACGCTAAAAAAGTGTTTGTAGCCTTTCTCACTGAGGCATCAAACAAGTGAAGTTAGACACACACAGCTTGCGGTCTGGTGTGCATAGGTGCTACGAGTTCTTGCAGCCGAGGGCTGTCGGATCGGGTTGCAGCGGAGGCCGCTGTAATCAAAGTATTCTAGTGGATCCTTCCCATTGCAAAATAAGGGGAGACGTAGGAGATTCAGCTCCTAACTTACACAAACAAATCTATTTGAATAAGTCTAGTTGTCTTTCGCACTGAGACGCTAAAAAAGTGTTTGTAGCCTTTCTCACTGAGGCATCAAACAAGTGAAGTTAGACACACACAGCTTGCGGTCTGGTGTGCATAGGTGCTACGAGTTCTTGCAGCCGAGGGCTGTCGGATCGGGTTGCAGCGGAGGCCGCTGTAATCAAAGTATTCTAGTGGATCCTTCCCATTGCAAAATAAGGGGAGACGTAGGAGATTCAGCTCCTAACTTACACAAACAAATCTATTTGTTCTTTACAAATTTCTGCATTACATATATCATTCACGCATTGCACATAGCTTTCGATTTTCACAGTTCAGTTTGGGTTGTTTCCGCATGAATTTACTTCATACCCAATCTGTCCTCAGTGCACCATAATTTCAAGAACACTGAGTTGTTGCAGCTCAAGATTTTAAATAACCAACTCGCTTGTGTTCCGGACCAGCTCGCAGAGCTGCTGGTAAAGACCATGAGAGATCCGGTAACCCGTTGCGTGTATCTTTTATTCAAAAATCATTTAAATACAGGTAACAAAGGGTTCGGTGTCTAAAGCTGTGTGAGAGCTTACTTGAGTTGTGTGAGAACTCATGTGAAACCTCATTTTTTATCCCAACAATTGGTGATAGAGCGATCTGGTACCAGCTTGAAGGGGCCAACAATTGGTATCAGAACAGGTTGTTCTTGAAATGTGCATTTTAAATCGAAAAATTTTCAACGTTTTTTTTAAATATCTTTTGCTCTGATAGCTTTTCTTTCGAAATCTTGTTTGTGCTACAAAATTTGTTTAAACCTCAATTTACGAGGATAGGTGGAGTAATGTTTATTGAATTGCAGAGCATTTTCTCTAAAGGAAAATGCAGCAATATCTGTTCCAGCGAGCTGACAGATTGCACGAGATCTGTGGACGCAAAGATCTCTAGGTTTAGCGAGGCTAAAATTTAGATAAAAATGGAAGATATTCTTTAAATTGAATCCTCTATTACTCATCTGGTCTAAAATAGATGAGATTTTTCCAGTAGCACAGTTTCGGTCTTTCAAACTTTATGTTACGCATTTGTCTTCACTAAACTGTCTTCCCGTGCAAAATATTTTTCTTTCGAAAAAAAATTAACCCCGTGCTCTGGTAAGGGGGAGCTTTGTTTTAAATATTTAGGCGGAGACAAGATTTCGAATCCTTTTTGATTCCCGCAAAAAGGGGGCGAAAATATTATCAATCGTAAACACGTGCATATGTTTATTCAGATTTTGTGTAAATCAAACAGGGGAAGATTGTTGGATCTGTTTCTACAGATCAGAATCTAAGTTCTAATTCACACAAAATCGTTTATTATTGTACTAACGCTCCATGTGAAATGCGCAGCTTTCTAAGTCTTGAAAAGACAAGAAGATATGCAAACTGGAACAGTGAGGGGACAGCTGAGCTGGACTGGTTGAAGATATTTATGCTGGAATAGTGAGGGGACCCAAGCTGGTTCAGCGGCTTACTTCTATAAGTGCAAGGAACGCTGGTTCACCGGCTTGAAGCAAGAGCGGAACAGTGATCAAGCGTAGTGAAGAGAAGAGTATAATGATTCAAGCGCAGATCAAGTGCCGAGTACAAGGGTAGTGATTGAGTGCAAAGCCGAGTACAAGCGCAGTGATCGAGTGCAGATCAGATCACAAGCATGGTACAAAGAACTCAGCTGAGCAACCAGTTGAAAGACCAGCTGGGAGGTCAGCTGAGATACGCGAGCTGATTCAGTTAGATGCTGGACGAGCTCTAGGTGACCCCCCCCCTAATTGGAGCAGAGGAAGAATTTGTATGCAGGGGGTACTAGATCAGTCTCCATAGGGCTAAGCGGTTATGGAAAGATGCGAGCTACATAAGCACCTTGCAGCAGATCTGCATTGATCCAGAAGAACTCTGAAGTAGACCAGCCTAGAGAACAGCTCAAGTGCAGAATCTGCTCAGATATAGGAAGAATATTAGAAACCAGCTAGTTAAGGACAAACCAACTTGACAAGAAGAACATGAATTTGTTAAGATAAATTTATAAGTTTTGGTGATAACGAAAACAAGACTAAGGACTGAAATTAAGTCTAAGATCTGGATATTAAGTATTTGCTGAAAAGGAGGAAGTCTTTCAGATCTGGACTGTTAGTATTCGGGAAGAACTTCTTTTTAGAGTAGATGCCCAACTAGCCAACTTGTGGCGTGTGGGTTTACAGACTCTTATATGAAACAATCTTTATATATGATATTCGCATTTATTTATATGGCATTCTTTACTTTCATTGTGTTGTATAATGATTAACAATTGCGTTGAGTAAAGACCTAGAGTGCACTATAGTGTATGTTCGATGTGATAGTGGGTATGACGGCTATCATGAAACACATCTAATAGTCACTATGTATTCTGAATTAGTTTCTAGTTGATTGGGCCGTCAAAATGGGGATAAGGCCGCCTGAGCTCGAGACTAGTATCTGCGATGCGAAGTACAATGTTTCATTGGTAGGGAACATTGTGATGTTCTGAGCATGCAGATAGATAGTGACCTGGTGATCTATCGAACTACCCTCGTTCGGACTTTACAAGTGGTTACCATTTGTCGAGTGGATAAGTCCGAGGTCTTGGTTGTACTGATTAGTCCTCACGACTCGAAACGTCATTGAGACTCTACATGATAGGCGTCTCACTTTGACCCGTTTGCTGACTCACTTGGGGTCATCAGGCGGCGGGATTGGGTGAGACCCCGATTCATGTAGGAGTCGATGCATCGTTGTCGAGGATTCACCGCTCGCAGACATGCGTGGATATCCTATGCTATCTGAGGGGATAATAGTGTATGAATCTCTGGCCAGAGTACTAGAAGTGTTTTAGGTAAATGGGTTTACCTAGTTACACTCGCGATGTCATTATTCGATCTCCAAGATGT
>KV004764.1:368292-392100 GCA_001598015.1 Dorcoceras hygrometricum
CGATCTCCAAGATGTATGCATAGCTATCGGATCTTTAGCGACTCTCGATTTACGAATGGTCGTTGATCTGATCGGGATATATGGATTGAAAGGACCGTACTGTACGCTAACCACGACCAACTGGTTCTTGCAGGCACTATCAGTGATACCTAGGATGTCACTATTCGATCTCCAAGATGTATGCATAGCTATCGGATCTTTAGCGACTCTCGATTTACGAATGGTCGTTGATCTGATCGGGATATATGGATTGAAAGGACCGTACTGTACGCTAACCACGACCAACTGGTTCTTGCAGGCACTATCAGTGATACCTAGGGGATCATGGGGCGATGTTGCTAGACGCTCTTACCATGATCCGATGGGCAAGTCCGGAATTGTGATTCCGGAGCCCCAATGGTTGTGGGCCCATGGCTAGCTGTATCCCTGAACCATTGAGGGTCACACAAGTACTGGATTCGAGATTCCCGAACGGATACTGAGCTCAATATGTTGAGCATAGGAAGAGGATTTTGTGGAGTGCGACTTCCTAAAAGTCAACAGGGGTCAAATCGTGATTTCCCGCTGTTGAGGGGCAAAACGGTCATTTTGCACTGGGGTTCTGAAAAATGGTTTTTCAGATCATAGTATTCAGTTTTGGAAATTGAGTCGATCGGTCCGATCTGATCGGCGATCGGAGTTACGATGAAGTCACGGTGATAGGGATGAACCGAATGTTCATCCGTTGGACCCGGGCCCGTTGGGCAGGTCCAAGTCTATTGCTTGTCTACTTAATGTAGACTTAGGAGGTTTTGATCATAGAATTAATCACAACTCTTAACCCTAACCCTAGCTCAAAAGCGCCGCCCCCTTCCTCTCCTCAAAAAGCCGCCGCCGCCGCTGTCGCCGCCGCCTCGCTTCGCCATAATATGTTCCGGCCAACTTGACGAGGAGAATCCATCCGCGCCGATCTCGTCAGGCCTTCTAGTGCAGGCTGACGAAGGAGTCTCCCTTCCGGTCGTGGACCTGATTGACTTAATCTACCACCGCCTACCGTGAAGTTCCGGTTTCCTCGCGAAACTGGTCGGAGCCAGGCACGAGTTGCCAGCAAGGTAATCAACAAAACACCCTATGAATGGTTCATAGTTTGCATGTTTATGAATTTTATTGATAGTCTCGCGGCCCAAATTTTGTTCTTCCGCTGCCTCGTCGGGAGGCGTGATCCGGATCCGCCATGGTTCCCCAACACTTCTATCAGATCTCAGTTATCAAGATAAGTATTCAGATTCGAGAGATATGGCAATAGTATGTTCAGTTTCAGATCAGAACCGATCAAACCAGATGATAGCAACCCAGATTCGACTGTATCAGTTTTAGAGTATATAAGATATGGGTATTCAAGTTATTTCAGGTATCGGGTCAAGTATTCTAATTATCGGGTTAAGGAAGTCAGATCAGAGGGTATCAGATTTGATTCAGAGGCTACAGTATCAGATTATGTTTGTTCAGAAGATATATTTCAGATAAGAGCTTATCAGATAAGAACAGGCTCAGATTTGATTGCAAGATCCATTCAGAATATTTTCAGTTGTTATTTGTTAGTGTTCGGGAATTCAGATCTGGCAGATTTACAAAAAGGGGAATATATTCGTAAATCATATAAGATTTCAGATTTCACAGAATTTCTTGTTGAAAAAATAAAAAAGAGAAGGAGTTCATTCAACCCCCCGTTCTGAACTCCTAAGCGTATTTTAAACATATTTTCAATTCCATTGATCCTATCAATTGGTATCAGAGCCTGTGTATCTCAGTTGTTGAATAGTATCATCTTTGCGCTTATATACTTTGAAAAATTTCGTCTTCTCACAACAAAATTCCTATGTTTTCCAAAGAGGAGTACGATGACTGGAAGATAAGGATGCAAGCGCATTTGGCCGCTCAAGACGATGACATGTGGTCCGTCATCACTGATGGTGCCATGAAGATTATGAAGGCCAATACAACAATAGCGATAACTGATGGCGCACCTCTGTGGATTGAAAAGAACAGATTTGAGTATACAACTGAGGACAACAAGAAAGCTAACTTGGACAACGTAGCCAGGGATATTCTATACAAGACGCTGGACAAGAATATGTTTTGCAAAATCAAGACTTGTGATACAGCAAAGGAGATATGGGAAAAGTTGACACAGATCTGCGAATTCAATGACGAAACCAAGGAGAACAAGTAGACTGTTGCACAACAAAAGTATGAGTCCATTAAGATGCGAGATGGTGAAACCATGGCGGAGTTTGATGAGAGATTCAGTGCTGTGGTGATAGAGCTGACCAGCCTTGGGAAAGAGTACAGTAACAAGGAGTTGGCTCTCAAGGTGATGAGATCACTGCCGAGAGAATGGGATGTTAATACAATGGCAATGAGGGAGTCCAAAGATCTGAACAAGCTTGAGCTCCATGATCTGTTTGCCAATCTCAAAGCCTATGAGTTCGAGCTGGAGACCAGATCAGAGGCACCATCAACCTCACAACCAACCAACACTAGCTGCAACGACATCTGAACAGTGCTCAAATAGTACTAGCAAATCTGCAGAACAACTCAGCAACGACTCCATGTCCCTCTTCGTCAAGAAGTTTGGGAAATTCATGAGAAAATCCTATAACCCTTCTTTCAATTATAAAAAATCTGAAAAGATATCTACTGATTTAAACTATCATAACTGTGGTCGACCAGGGCATTTCGCAGCAGATTGCACAGGCCCAAAGAAGGATGACAAGAAGAAAGATGATAGATCCAAGAAGGATGATAGAAGGTCGACAGAGAGAAGGAGAACCAGATCTGATAAGAGGCCCAATTGAAAGAATGATCGTAAAGTACTTGTTGCAGAGGAGAGTAACAAGAACTGGGCAGATTCAGATTCAGAGACTACATCAAGTAGCTCCTCATCCAGTGATAGTGAGCAAGAAGAAGTTCACTGCTTGATGGCAAACCAAACTACGGAAGATGAGGTATTCGATTTTTCCAATACTGAATTTTCACAAGAGGACCTTATCAATGCACTAAATGAAATGGTCCATGAGTACCGTAAGCTGTCTCAAACATTCGAGGAGATTAAAGCTAAAAACGGTTGTTTGGAAAGTAGTTCAGTTGAACCAAGCACTGCTCAGCTTGGGGATTCTGACAGCTTACAAAAAGAGTTGAGTAAGCTGAAGATCGAGAATGAATACTTGAGAAATAAGTCTTGTGAGCTCACATCTGAAAACGAAAGGTTAACTGAAGTGATGAGCTCCTGGACCAAGTCTTCTGTTTCCTTAAGAAGGCTGCATGAGACTCAGAAGCCACTTAATGATAAAAGTGGCTTAGGTTTCAATGGTGGTGAAAGCAACTCTGAGGGGACCAGTACTCAGTCAGATATGGACAATGATAAGTTCAATAAATGAATTTTGTCAAAGCAAGTGTGACACATGACACCTGTGAGTCGGTGAAGTATGATGATCAAATTTCACCAAAGCAGAAGTATAAGGGTAAAGCTGGTATTGGTTATACCAGGCCTGAGAACAACAATCCCATTTGGTTCAAGAACAGACTTGACAATGATAAAGCGAAAGCTGGATCTAAATCGTCTGTTTCGAACCAGATAAGTCGTGGTTCGACGAAGACCAAATCTGTTTGGGTAAAAATTCGTCCCCAGCGAAATTTGAATGATCAAAGTGCTAAGCCAAAGCTCAACAGATCTCAGAATGTTTCTTCATGAACCCTAGTAGATATCCATACTGGGAAGACTGTCAAAGTATTTCAAGTATGGGTCCCTAAAGGGGTAATCCGATCTGGACCAAAGTAAAATTGGGTACCAAAAATTTATTTTCATGATTGCAGGACAACAGATACAAAGCTGCAGAAGATTCTAGCATTTGGTATCTGGACAGCGGATGTGCGAGGCACATGACGGGAAATCCAAAGCTGCTATCAGATTTGACACCCACACAAAGGAGCTAAGATTGTGTTTGGTGATAACTATCACGGTAACACTGTGGGTAAGGGTAAGCTTACCCATGGTAACATTTAAATATCTGATATTTTACTCGTTGAGAATTTGTGCTATAATCTGATTAGTATAAGTCAGCTGTGTGACAATGGTTACACAATTAACTTTCAAAAGCACACATGCACAGTTCAGAACTCTGATGGTCTGACAGTGTTGGTAGGAAACAGATCGGGTAATACCTAAATTGTAAACTGGTCAGATCAGATGAGGTCTGAACAGATTTGCCTAGCAGCTGACTCTTCCAAGAGCTGGCTGTGGCACCAGAGAATGAAGCATCTAAACTTCAAAACACTTGCCAAATTGAGTAAGCTTGAATTGGTTTCTGGTATGCCCAAAATAAATTTTTCAAAAGACAAGATTTGTGCATCATGTCAGCTAGGAAAACAAATTCGATCTACTTTTAAAAAGAAAAATGGTCCTCGTTCTTCCTGAAGCTTAGATCTTTTACATATGGATCTTTTTGGTCCTATACCTGTAACAAGCTTAGGGGGAACAAATTACACCCTTGTCGTTGTTGATGATTTTACTAAATTCACATGGGTGCTGTTTTTAAAATCAAAAGACCAAACTGTTGACCAGATGATTAAGCTTTTAAAACGCTTGCAAAATGACAAATCTTGTAATGTCAACCGAATAAGATCTGATAGAGGAACTGAGTTTTTAAATTATAAGATATCCTCTTATCTGGAAGACATTGGAATTAAGCAAGAGCTTTCAGCAGCTATAACTCCTCATTAGAACGGGTTAGCTGAGATAAGAAACCGAACTTTAAAAGAAGCTGCTCGATCTATGATCGCTTATTCCGGTATTTCTCAAAAATTATGTGCAGAAGCAGTTAACACAGCTTGCTATACTCAAAACAGATCTATGATTAACAAGAACCATGACGTTACCCCATATGAGATCTGGAATGGCAAGAAACCTGATATATCTTATTTCCGGGTGGGTGCAGATGTTTCATTCACAATAATGGTAAAAAGCACCTAACAGCTTTAGATGCTAAATCTGATGCAGGTCTATTCCTCGGATGTTCAGCTGTGAGCAAAGCCTACAGAGTATTTAACAACCGGATCTTGACGGTTGAAGAATCAGCTCATGTAGTATTCGACGAGACCAGCTTTTGTTCCAATTCAGCGGCAATCTTACATGACTTGTGCTCACATCTGGAATCAACCAGCTTAGAAGAATCAAGTGATGACTTGGCACAGATCCGATGCACATCTGATCCCCAAACAGCACTGGACACACCACACAACGACGCGCAAGCAGATCTGACAGGTAACCAAGTATTCGTTGATTTGACTAATGTTGACCTTTACAGGAACAGATCTCAACTAGTGTGCCAGCTGCGGGAGCTGAACCAACTATTGCACAATTGGATACACAAGCAGATCCTAAATGTTATCAATTGGTATCCAGACCAGCTTCATATGCGCAAGCAGATTCGACATACATCTAATCCAAATCTGGAACAACAAAGCCCTTATCAATTGGTATCAGCCAATCCAGATGAAGCAATCCAGCAAGACATTCAAGCAGAACAGGGAGCTAATCCAATTGGATATGATCTTCGGTGGAATAGAAATCATCCACCCGAGCAGATCATAGGTAACATTCACTCTCCTGTTCGCACACGAGGCCAGCTAATGCATGAGTATTTTAATTCAGCATTCATATCGCATATAGAACCAAAGCTGATAGAAGTGGCCTTAGCTGACCCAAGATGGATAGATGATATGCAAGAAGAACTTAGCCAATTTAAGAGAAGTAATGTATGGCAACTAGTTCCCAGAACTACTAATCATTCAGTGATAGGAAATAAACGGGTCTTTAGGAACAAGCTGAATGAGGATGGCATAGTAATTAGAAACAAGGCTAGGCTGGTAGCTCAAGGCTTTAGACAACTAGAAGGGATAGATTTCGATGAGACCTTCCCTCCAGTAGCCAGACTAGAATCCATTCGCATGTTTCTTGCATATGCTGAATATAAAGACTTTAAGGACTTTCAAATGGATGTGAAAAGTGCCTTTCTAAATGGAATCTTAACAGAGAAAGTGTATGTTGCAGAACCTCCTGGGTTCGTTAATCATACATATCCAGATCACGTTTACAAACTGGATAAAGCTCTATTTGGGTTGAAGCAAGCACCCAGAGCTTGGTATGATACACTTTCAAAATTTCTTATCGAGCATGATTTCACAATAGGCACCGTCGATAAGACATTATTTAAATTTATCAAATCTAATCATGTCCTGTTGGTACAAATTTATGTAGATGATATTATATTTGGGTCAACTAACCCCAAACTGTGCCAAAAGTTTTCTAAGCTTATGCAGGAAAAGTTCGAGATGAGCATGATGGGAGAGATGACGTTCTTTCTGGGCTTACAAGTAAGACAGCTTGACAGTGGTATCTTCATCAATCAAGCAAAGTACACGAAAGAACTGCTGAAAAATTTGGCATGGAAAACTGTTCAGCAGCAGCGACCCCGATGAGTGCTTCAATCAAGTTAGACAAAGACGAAGCTGGAACTGCCATAGAGGTATCTCTGTATCGCGGTATAATTGGCTCTTTTCTTTACCTAACTGCTAGCAGACCAGACATCATGTTTGTCTGTATGTGTGCTAGATTTCAAGCATAGCCCAAACAATCTCATTATATTGCTGTGAAACGGATTTTAAAATATTTAAAAGGAACTCTCAATGTGGGTCTTTGGTATCCCAAAGACTCCAGCTTTCAACTAATCGGTTACAGTGATGCAGACTACGCAGGTTGTACAGTTAATCTGCGAAGAACAAGTGGGACTTGTCAATTCTTAGGAGATCGATTGATTTCCTGGTTTAGTAAGAAGCAGACTTCGATTGCTACGTCCATAGCTGAAGCAGAGTACCTAGCGGCGGGAAGCTGACGTGCTCAGATCTTATGGATTCAACACCAGATCAAGGACTATGGCATCGATGCTTCTGAAGCGCCTATTCTCTGTGACAAAACCAGTTCCATCGCGATCACCCAGAATCCTGTGCTGCATTCAAGAACCAAGCATATCGACATCAGGCATCATTTTATAAGATATCACGTGCTCAATAAGGACGTCCGACTGGAATATATGCCAACAGATCAGCAAGTTGCTGATATCTTCACGAAACCCCTATCGGACGCCAAGTTTTCGTATTTTTGAAATATTCTTGGTCTCTTAGAACAGCATTGATTTGTTTCTGCGCTAACAATTGCAGGTTGAACATCGTTTGTTTACTTCAGATTTGGATCTACTGTTCAGGGGGAGCAAAGTGGATTTCAGATTTGGTAAACTTTCAGACATGGGAGAACCTCTGCTTTAGGGGGAACAACAGATCTGAATTAATAAGTGTTGAGTCAGCTGAATGCGTGAGATCTGAATTTGTTCAGATTTCGCGTATATACAGCTGATGCTTATATGTGATAAGATCTGGTAGTACCTCAGCTGTAATATCAATTGGTTTCAGATCTTAGGCTGTGATGTAATGATCAAATGGCGCGTGTTTTTATTTTTTACCCCTTCCGGTTAAAATTCAAAATGATTTCAAAATCTTTTCAAAATATGATCGCACCGTCAGATGATTGACACGTGTGTTGTCATCATGCGAAACATCACATCAACACAGTAACCGCGTACCGTTTCATATTCTCTTTCTTATATACAACGTTTCGGTTTTCACTAACCTTTCACCTTTCAAAATTTACTCTCGAGCTATCTTGTGTTCTTGATTTCCAGTGTCTTCTTTGTAGATTATCTTCGGCGATTCTCTTCGTTCTATCAACTATCAAAAATGGCCTCTGCTTTGATAAACAACGCCAGTCAAATCTACTTCGACTCAGTCTTCGGGATGGAAGATGAAGGCATGGTTAAGATGTTTAAGGCCCTGGAGTCATCTGGACTTCGTGGGTTCGTAGGATGTTCCTCTGCCATCTATGAGGCTGCGTTGGTGGAGTTCTTTCAGAATGCTTCTGTGAGGGATGGCAAAGTTGTCAGTACAGTTCAGGGTAAGGCCGTTGAAATTTCTGAGGAATTGTTTGCTGGTACTTTTGAGCTGCCTACTGAGGGATTGACAGAGATGGCTGATGTGCCAAAGGACTTGGTGTTTGATGCAAGGAATGCATTCTCTTTTGATGGTCAGCAGCTGAAAACCTCTTGCAAAAAGAGGGCAATGAAATTTGAATTTCGTTTGTTGAATGACATTTTGGCTAAGACTGTGACAGTCAAGGCTGGTTCCTTTGATGTTCCCGCCCCTCAAGATTCTGACTTCCCAGACTGTTGGAACATATTTTTCCAAGAATAAGAATATCACTGTTGATGTGGATGAGCCAGCGGAGCCAGTGGTGAAGAAAGCTGCACCAAAGAGGAGACCAGCTCCTGCTGTTGGTGAGCTTGTTGTGAAGAAGAAGCGGACTACTATGGGGAGAGCTGCTCCCGTAGAGAAGGATTTGTCGATGGTCCCGCTGGGACAAGATCCAGAACCTATCTCTATTATACCTGCTATGACTCCAAGCTCAGCGATGAAGCGCACCAAAGAGGAAATTGGTGTTGCAAAAAGGTTCTGATGATGAAATTGTTGATTGTATTATTCATCAGGTAATTGCGGATACAGCTGCAATTGAGTTAGGGGAACCAGTTTCAGGGGAAACAGATTTGGAGGAACCAATGATAAAGGAGACAGCTGAGATATCTGATGAAGAAACAGATGTGAGGGAACCAGATGTGGTAGAACCAGTGGTGGTGGAAACTTCTGAGACTACGACTGTTGAGACGGAGAGCAGGATCGATGTTCCTGCTATCACTAATTATGATGAAGATAATAGTCTCAAGGTGTTATCCAATGATGAAGGACCTCTGGTTGAGATGGAAAGAGAAGAGGAGAAGGAGATGGATAAGGAGATAGAGTTACTGGTTGCTGAGGGAATGAGCTTAGAGAAGATTACAGACTTTGAGGACACAGAACCCTTGAGCAAGGTTCTGGCGCTTACTGAACAATCTAAGTCTGAGAGAGGGATTGGTACAGCTGGCCCTCAGTTACAGCTGTTGAGCTTACAAAGATCAAATTCGGACTTGGGATTGAGATCCGAGAGAGGGATTGGTACAAGGAGATCCTCCCTCAGATTCCTGTTGCTGATAAGGGGAAGTCGCCCCTTGTCGAGAAAGATGGAATAAAAGGGCATCCGGCCCGAGAGATGTTCAGCTTGATTTGTGCTGATATAGAGTTTCTTGTACAGTTTAGGGAGAGTGTTATATGATGTTTCTACATTCTTTCAGTCTTCATAGATTAGTCGTTATGGAATCTATTAAAGATAGAGTCGCCAAGGAAGAACAGATGTTAGCCTGGGCTGAGACAGATTCTTTGGAGACAGCTGTGAAGGGGCGAATGTACATAATAGCTAAATATCGGGAGATGTTGCGAAAATTTGTGGAGGCAAGGAATAAAAATTTTGAGTCCGTCACGCCCACAAAAGCCATTGATTTACAGATTTTGGAAATGCTCTCAGATGCACACCATGTTGCTTTGGAGAATGTAAAGGAGCAGATGAGAGCACATAAACTGGAGTGGACGCGCCTGATTCATTCAACGTTGTTTGAAGGAGCCCACAGAGATCGCGGTGCAATTATTGACCGATAGAATACCAACATAAGATCTCTTAGTGGAATTTTGTTTTGGTTTTGATTGACGGCTCGTGGACGCCAATCGAAGGACCAGGTATGTGGGTACGTTAGCGCAGGGCACCCACTTCTCACAAGTGGGAGCTGTTGCCTAAAAGGACATACGTGAATACTCTTGCCCCAACTTGTATCTTCTTTGAGCCAGTTCAAGTAGTACGCTCTTTGCCTATCATTAAGACTTGGGGCTGGGCTCGAGTGTGTACAGATATCATACAGTTTCATCTCTTTGGACACGTGGAACCAGTTGGGACTTGCAATTTTTGTACAAATTTAGTTGTTGTTGGACTAGTGGTCGACAGAACCGGGATTCCAAAAAGAGCTATCAATAATGTTCAGTATGATATACGTATTGTAGATTTTATCAGCTTACCTCCTCCAGATAAAGTTGTAGAATAACCCGTTGTAGATACAGAGACAGATCCAACAGTAGCTCTAGGTATTTCTCAGCGTTCTCCGGATGCAGATTTAGTTTCTCCGCGTTTGTATTCAAATTCTCCGATGCATTCCACTACCGATGATATTCCTCTAGGTGATGAACCCACTGCTGTCCTTCCTTCAGATCTTACAAAAGAGTTTGCACAGCTTCGCGCTTCAGTTAATCAGATTTCACTTGAGCATGTGCAAAACAGAGTTCAGATTGAGAGGCTCAAGGCGGAATTCTTTGCAAAGATCTCAATCCTTGAGACTACAATTCTTACCAGAGCTGATAATCAAGACAGAGTTGCTCGTGTTCAAACCGAGATCTTTCGTAAGGAGATGAAAGCTCATAAAGTGTCACTATCTCAAGAACTAGATGCTTTTCGTAAGGAGGTCCAAGACCAGAAAGCTGCTCACAAATGATTTGATGTAATTCCGTGTGCAAGCACACGAAAATTTCAATACCCTTACCACTCAGTTATCTGAACTTGTTGATTACATTAATAGGGGTGGAGATGCCAAAAAGGGGGAAATAAAGAGTAGCATTCGAGGTCCACCAACTCCTATCAAACCAGATCTGGTGGAGAAGGAGGAAGTAGAAGTGAGCCTGCGAAGAAGAGAGGAAGTGGTTCGCAGAGTAGCTCAAGACAAAGGGGTTTCAGATATTGGCTGGGATGAGACTGAATTGGAGGAGTCTGAGCATATTTTGTTATTTTCAGTTCTTTGTACAAATCTTTGTACTTAGCAGTTTGAATATATATACATAGCGCGACTTCGAGCAATATCTTTCTTATCTTTTTAAGTCATAGGCTGCTAAGTTTTTGTGATCACCAAAAAGGGGGAAATTGTTAAGATAAATTTATAAGTTTTGATGATAACGAAAACAAGACTAAGAACTGAAATTAAGTCTAAGATCTGGATATTAAGTATTTGCAGAAAAGGAGGAAGTCTTTCAGATCAGGATTGTTAGTATTCGGGAAGAACTTCTATTAGATCTCAGTTATCAGGATAAGTATTCAGATTCGAGAGATTTGGGAACAGTATGTTCAGTTTCAAATCAGAACCGAGCAAACCAGATGAGAGCAACCCAGATTCGACTGTATCAGTTTTAGAGTATATCAGATTTTGGTATGGAAGTTATTTCAGGTATCGGGTCAAGTATTCTAGTTATTTGGTTAAGGAAGTCAGATCAGAGGGTATCATATTTGATTCAGAGGCTACGGTATCAGATACAGTTATGTTTGTTCAGAAGATATATTTCAGATAAGAGCTTATCAGATAAGAACAGACTCAGATTTGATTGCAAGATCCATTCAGAATATTTTCAGTTGTTATTTGTCAGTGTTCGGGAATTCAGATCTGGCAGATTTACAAAAATGGGGAATATATTCGTAAATGATATAAGATTCCTCCTTCTTGGGGTTGTTGGTGGACCAGGTGCCTCTAACCCTTGGTTTGAACCCGCTTTTATGCTCCGGTTATACTTTAGTACAACGTCGGGTTGCCCTTTTTCCACTCTAAGCATACCGGGTCTTTTTTCAGAGCCTTTAAGCATTACCTTACTTCTAGAACCCCTCTTATCTGATATTGGTTGATATTCGTAATCTTTTTCAACCGTTACAGATTTCACAGAGTTGCTTGTTGAAGAAATCAAAAAGAGAAGGAGTTCATTCAACCCCCCCCCCTTCTGAACTCCTAAGCATATTTTAACATATTTTCGATTCCATTGATCCTATCAGAGAAGCTGAGTAGAAGAGCAGATGACAAGAGCAAATTATAAGATCACCTCAAGAGCAGTTGCGAACAAGGGTAGATGAGAGGAGAATAAGAGATCTTTGAACGGCTCAATGAAGAAACCATCTTGAAGAAAAGTCCAGCTCAGTACAAACCAGAACGAAGATAAGCTGGCAAGCTGGTTATGGTCAAACCAGCTCAGAAAGCACGAACGATGCTATCAAATCTACGAGCAAAGCGATTTGAATGTAAGACTATACCAAGATTGCTTCTCAGTATTCAAATCGATTTGCTTGTATTTTCTTCTCAAGAGCAGTGCTCACGTGCTTAAAGTGAAGAAAGTCTCCAACGCATTAAAAGCCAAAGGATGAAAAGTACAACAGTGTCAGAAGACTTTTCAAACGGCTATAACTCTGTGTCTAACGGAAAAATCTCCGCGTCGGGCTATATATAACAACAAGAGCAGTGCACAAGACAAGTGGCATGGGTAAGAGAAGTCGAAAAAGTGTTGTGCAAACCAAAATGTAAAAACAGAAGAAAGCACAATAGAGGGAAGACGTTGAACAACCAGCTCGGGTAGGAGCACTTCCTCGTGTGTGAGATTTCATCTTCGAGAAATTGAGCGTACACTGTAATCTCACACACGATTCACTCACATATATTTGAGAGATCTGATTAGATTATCTGAGTGAATAAAAAGACGACTACAGAGACGTTAAACAAGTCTAGTTGTCTTTTGCACTGAGACGTTAAAGAAGTTTGTGTAGTCTCTCTCACTGAGGAATAAAACAAGTGAAGTTAGACACTAGCAGCTTGCGGGCTGGTGTGCATAGGTGCTAGGAGTTCTTGCAGTCGAGGGTTGTTGGATCGGGTTGCAGTAGAGGCCGCTGTAGTCAAAGTATTCTAGTGGATCCTTCCCATTACGGAAGAAGGGGATATGTAGGAGATTCAGCTCCGAACTTCCAGAAACAAATCAGTTTGTTCTTTACAGCTTTCTGCATTACATATATCATTCACGCATTGCACATATTTAAACTGTTAAATAAGCTTTCGATTTTCAGAGATCAGTTTGGGTTGTTTTCGCATGAATTTTCTTCATACCAAATTTGTCATCGGTGCACTATCATTTCAAGAAATTTGAGCTATTACAGCTCAAGATTTTAAATAACCAATTCGCTTGTGTTCCGGACCAGCTCGCAGAGCTGCTGGTAAAGACCATGCGTGATCCGGTTACCCGTTGCGTGTATCTTTTATTCAAAAATCATTTAAATACACGTAACAAAGGGTTCGGTGTCTAAAGCTACGTGAGAGCTTACTTGAGTTGTGTGAGAACTCATGTGACACCTCATTTTTAATCCCAACAATTGGTGATAGAGCGATCTGGTACCGGCTTGAAGGGGCCAACAATTGGTATCAGAGCAGGTTGTTCTTGAAATGTGAATTTTAAATCGAAAAATTTTCAATGTTTTTTTTAAATATCTTCTGCTCTAATATCTTTTCTTTCGAAATCTTGTCTGTGCTACAAAATGTTTTCAAACCTCAATCTATGAGGATAGGGGGAGTAATGTTTATTGAATTGCAAAGCATTTTCTCGAAAGGAAAATGCAGCAATATCTGTTCCAGCGAGCTGACAGATTGCTCGAGATATGTGGACACCAAGATCTCTAGGTTTGGCAAGGCTAAAACTTAGAGAAAAATGGAAGAGATTCTGTAAATTGAATCCTCTATTACTCCTCTGGTCTAAAATAGATGTGATTTTTCCAGTAGTACAGTTTCGGTCTTTCAAACATCATGTTACGCACTTGTCTTCACTAAAATGTCTTCCCGTGCAATATATTTTTCTTTCAAAAAATAAAATTTACCCCGTATTCTGCTAAGGGGGAGAATTTTTTTAAATATTTAGGGGGAGACAAGATTTCGACCCTTTTTGATTCCCACAAAAGGGGGCGAAAATATTATCTAGCATAAACACGTGCATATGTTTATTCAGATTTGTTTAAATCAAAAAGGGGGAGATTGTTGGATCTGTTTCTATATATCAGAATCAAGTGTTGATTCACACAACATATGTTATTATTGTACTAACACACCACGTGAAATGCGCAGCTTGCTAAGTCTGGAATAGACAAGAAGATATAAAACTGGAACAGTGAGGGGACGGCTGAGCTAGACTGGTTGAAGATATCTATGCTGAACAGTGAGGGGACGCCCAATCTGGTTCAGCGGTTTACTTCCAGAAGTGCAGTAATACCAAGCTGGTTCACCAGCTTGAAGCAAGAGCGGAACAGCGATCAAGCGCAGTAAAGAGAAGAGCAGATTGGTTCAAGAGTAGATCAAGTGCAGAGTACAAGGGCAGTGATTGAGTGCAAAGCCGAGTACAAGTGCAGTGATCGAGTGTAGATCAAACCACAAGCACGGTACAAAGAACGCAGCTGAGCAATCAGTTGAAGGACCAATTGGGAGGTCAACTGAGATATGCGATCTAATTCAGTGAGATGCCGGACGAGCTCGAGGTGACCGGGGTCCCCTTAATTGGAGCAGAGGAAGAATCTGTATGCACGGGGTACTCAATCAGTCTCCATGGGGCTAAATTGGTATGGAAAGATGCGAGCTGTATAAGAACCTTGCAGCAGCTCTGCATTGATCCAGAAGAATCTGAAGCAGACCAGTTTAGAGAACAGCTCAAGTTCCGAATCTGCTCACATATAGGGAGTAGATTAGAAACCAGCTGGTTAAGGATAAACCAGCTGGACAAGAAGAACAAGAGCAGCTGAGTAGAAGAGCAGATGATAAGAGAAAATTATAAGATCACCTCAAGATCTGTTGCGAACAAGAGCATGTGAGAGGAGAAGAAGAGTGCTTGAACGGCTCAATGAAGCAACCAGCTCGAAGAAAAGACCAGCTCAGTACAAAACAGAACGGAGATAAGCTGGCAAGCTGATTAAGGTCAAACCAGCTCAGATAGCACGACAGATGCTATCAAATCTACGAGCAAAGCGATTTGAATGTAAGACTATACCAAGATTGCTTCTCAGTATTCCAATCGATTTGCTTGTATTGTCTTCTCAAGAGCAGTTCTCACGTGTTAAAGTGAAGAATGCCTCCAACGCATTAAAATCCAAAGTATGCAAAGTACAACAGTGTAAGAAGACTTTTCAAACGGCAAATTGTTGTATCAACGGACAAATCTTCGCATCGGGATATATATAACAACAAGAGCAGTGCACAAGACAACTGGCATGGATAAGCGAAGTGGAAAAAGTGTTGTGAAAACCAAAATGTAAAACAGAAGAAAGCACAACCAAGGGAAGACGTTGAACAACCATCTCGGATAGGAGCACTTCCCATTGTGTGAGATCTCATCATCGAGAGATTGAGCATACATTGTAATCTAACACACGATTCACTCATATATATTTGAGAGAGCTGATTAGATTATTTGAGTGAATAAAAAAAAAACGACTTCCATTGTAGTCTTTGGACAGAGACGTTAAATAAGTCTAGTTGTCTTTGGCACTGAGACTTTAAAGAAGTGTGTGTAGCCTTTCTCACTGAGGCCTAAAAGAAGTGAAGTTAGACACACGCAGCTTGCGGGCTGATGTGCATAGGTGGTAGGAGTTCTTGCAGCTGAGGGCTTTCGGATCGTGTCAGGCCTACGTTAGTTGTGTCATAGGATTAGCGATACTAGAAAATCACTCAATGAAGCGTCGATAGTTCTACCCAATCCCAAAAAGCTATGAATCTCTGAGACGTTCTTGGGACGCTCCCAGTTCACTACAGCCTCTACCTTATTGGGATCAACAGATATTCCTTCAGCCGAAATGACATGGCACAGAAATACTACTCTGTCCAACCAAAACTCGCATTTAGAAAACTTAGCATACATGTCAGGCCTCGTGCACAACACAGAGATAAACCACGCAATAAACAATAGCGAAAGCATTTAAAATAGTGGCTATATTTTTCTCTTTGGCCTGATTTAGAAAACATAATTAAAAATACATTGATATCCAAAATACTGGTTTTACAACAATCGAAAACCAACTACAACACTTACAACACGAACTAACATACAAGCATAGAGTGAGATCCATCAACAACCAAAGGATCCATGATGAGTCTCCCACTCAACATAGATACAATACACTATAACATGAATACACTATATATAATTGGGACACTCTATCCAACTCCCGGGGCACTACCAGCTGGATCAACACCACGACCAGATGAGAAACCATGATAACCTGAAACACCCACAGGCAAACAAAGCAACCATCCCCAGAGGGACATGAGGTCAAACCCCAGTACGGAGAGCAACTGAAAAACAGCTAATAGATAGCAACAGATAATATGTAGATGCAATGCATGAGAACAAGGCTACAACCGAAGGCAAGGAGCCAAAGGATCTCAAGAAACAGCCCAACAATTGATACAGATCAACTGAAAGATAGTGGCCACGGCGTGTGTTAGTATATGGGAGCTACCCACTCGTCTCAACACACAGTACCAGATGCATAAGAATCACTCAACCCATTGTTGCCCAACTCATGAGGTGTGGTAGCTATCCACTTGGCTCATAGCGGCTAACAACAACCCAGCAGGGAGATGAGGGTGACGGTATTGCCTCTCGGCCTCATTACAAGCATCCTGGTACACACAGATCAACACAACAAGGCAAGGCTAGCAAGATCTGAGCTCAATATGATAATGCGTGTATGAAAATGCAACAACTTGCAACAATCAACACAGCGGAAGCAAGCAATAACAACACATAAGCATACACAGTAACACACATAATATCCATGCTCATCCCGAAGCTGTAAAGCAAGCTCACATCCGTACCTTAACCTTCTGAACTACAATTACCACAACAAGGTCCCGAGCACTCAGATCTGAAACCTGAACGGAAAAGCAAATCTGCTCAAATGCTAATAGACTACACAAGGTATCTTCCTTCGCGATCCTCTTCGAGCTAACCCAAAGCCTCCAAAAGCGGTACAGAACGAAGGGTATTAGCAAGAGGAGTCCAGCACTACCACTCTTGCTTCCATCGGAGCTGTCTACCGTCAGCAATAGAAGAAGATAAGGTTCGGTGAACAGTAGCTAGGGTATCGCGACAGAGTTTGCTCACGGGAAATAATTCTAAGTGTCAGGAATATAATGGTGAGACTAGTCAAAGTCTCTATAAATACAACTTAAGTCTCCAAAATCTGATGAACAGTAACCACCGATAATATAGGCTCAAAGATGATTCCCACTCAGATTTGGATACCACTCCGGATCTGAACCTTACAGTAAAACAGATCTGAACTTCCTTCAAAACGACGTCGCACCGAAGTCCACTATTGTGAGGCCTGAAATTGTTATAAGATTAATTGTTGGATTAATCGAATTTTAAAGAATTCTTGGTGTTCGTAGTTCTATTGGAAGAGTTGGCCTTCAATTATTGTAGAAACAGAATCCATACTTAGCAGAATTTTTCTCGATTTTCATCTTTTTGCTCAAACCCTCGGTTACTATTCACCGTGAACTTCTCCGATGATTTCCCGTCGATTCCGGCCATCGTTTTTCACGTTCAAGGTATCGTTGGACTCCTCTTGGAAATCTCTTTCTTTCCATACCCATTTTGGAGGCTGTAGTTGGCTGGAGCAAAAGCAAGAAGTTGCTGCTCACATTCGTGTGTTTCGTGGTTGCAGGTAACTTTTTGAGATCTTGTTCCTGGCCTTATTTTAAGCTTCCTGTTATGTTTTTTGGGTAGTATTGAAGGTTGGTTTGTGTATGTGAAATTCCAGCCATGAGTTCTTGTGCAGGGCCGTGAGTTTTGGTTGTATTTTCCCTGAAACCTTGTGTGTGATTTTAGCAGGTTGGAATCAGATTTCACGGGCCTTGTTGTGGTGAGATTTTAGCAGAATTGGAAGGTACGGATTTGAGCTTGATGTAGCTTGGAATCGGCGTGAGATTAATGTGAGATTCTGGGATGTTTCGATGAACATGGCTGTGTGTTGCTTGATGAGAATTTGTGTTTATGGTAGCTGTTTTATTGATGTGCATACACGCATTGTTCACGCATTGTTTTAGATCCCTCGTGTATTGTATCTTGCAGCTTTGTATCTTGTATATTGCTGTTGTTTCTTATCAGGTTGCGAGGGCGAGCGGCAATACCGCACTCTCATCTCCCTGCTGGGATCTGTTAGCCACCATGTGCCGAGTGGTTAACTACCACAGTTCATGGGCGAGGCAACGGTAGGTTGACTTGTTTGGTGCATCTAGTATTTGGGTGTTGTGTCAAGGCGAGTGGCTCATTACCACACTTTGAACACACCCCGTGGCCACTGATTCATTGCAGATCTTTTGGAGCTATGTTTGAGTTCCTTAGCTCCCTTGTTGGTTGTAGCCTTCAGCTGTTATCCGGTGTCTCATGCATAGCATCTGCATTTTTTCTTATGCATTTCCTTTAGCTGTTTTAGTTGATCTCCGTACTGGGGTTTGACCCCATCTCCCTCTGGGGCTTGGTTGTTTTATCTTTTGGAGCTATGTTTGAGTTCCTTAGCTCCCTTGTTGGTTGTAGCCTTCAGCTGTTATCCGGTGTCTCATGCATAGCATCTGCATTTTTTCTTATGCATTTCCTTTAGCTGTTTTAGTTGATCTCCGTACTGGGGTTTGACCCCATCTCCCTCTGGGGCTTGGTTGTTTTCCTTGCTTGTGTTGTTTTTCAGGGAACCCAGGTTTTACAGCTGTTCATGGTTTTAACTCAGCTGGATGTGCCCCAGGAGGTGGTTAGAGTATCCCAATAGCATATAGCATATTTATATGTATCAGTACCGTTAGCCAGGGGATGCCCTGCGCTTTGTCGTTGTATTTTATTGTTGGAGTCTGATACATGTTTTTGTTATGCTATACTGTTGTTGTTGGCTGGTAGCCCGCGTTTTGATTGTTTTTATAAATTGGGATATATTTTGAGTATCGTGGTAATTTAAATTATATAGTTTAAACGGTCAGGCCAAAAGCGAAAATTTTACCCGCTTTTTGATAGTTTCCGCATGTGTTTGTGTGTTTTTACTCTGATATGAGCACGAGGCCTGACATTTTTGGTATCAGAGCTTAAGCTAGGATAAGCTCAATTTCTTTGATCACACTTGAGTCTAGGCACAGTGTCGTGTGTTGCATGTGCTTGATCTATGTGATTATGTGCTGCATATTTGTGTTATGTGCTATATATGCTGTATCTGTTCTGTTTTGCTTGATCCTGTTGAGTGCTTTAGTAGATGCCGCCTAGACGTCGTGGTAGAGGTAGGGGGCAGTTTGAGGAATCAGCAGGACATAATGAGGATAGGTGTAGTGCTCGCAGTCATACTCGTGTTAACGACGAGGAGGAAGTTAAGGTTGCGGCACCGTCCTGTGGAGAGGATGGATGTCGTGATAGCACGGTTTCAGCGGATGAACCCTCCAATCTTTAACGGTGACGAGTCCAGTGAGGATGCAGACTCGTGGCTCCGGAACAGTTATCGGTCTTTTCGATCGGGTGCAGTATGATGATGATCTTCGGCTGAGTTTAGTGACCCTCTTGCTTAGGAAGGCTGCAGAGCGCTGGTGGCGAGGCGGTTCGAGTACCTTGTTGGAGACCGGTGTTGGGATCTCTTGGGGCAGTTTTTGCAAGACCTTCCGGTAGGAGTATGTGCCCGAGTCTTATGTGAACGCCCGGGAGCGGGAGTTCGACCAACTGGAGCAGGGCTCTATGACGGTGAGGGAGTATGCGCGTATGTTCTCTTCTTTGTTGGCGTACGTTCCCCATGTTTATGGCCGAGAGAGGGCCAAGCGGACTAGATTTCTTGAGGGCTTGAACGAAGAGTTGTATTAGATGGTGCTTACCAGTAAGCCCAAGACGTATGCTGAGGCAGTGGATGCTGCTATCTACATTGAGGAAGGTTTGCGTGGTCGTCGTGCTCGTAGGCAGCAGGCAGCGCAGGGTGGTCTTCCTGCTATTCAGGGAGCACAGTCTTCTCAATCCTCCCAGTCAGCCCATTAGCCCCAGCAGCAGCAGCAGCCACAGGTGGCACAGCAGTATGGCCGTCAGAGGATCCGACCCCGCGGTCAGCAGTTCTAGAAAAAGTCGGGTTCTAGCTCTTCTGGTTCGGGCAGCTCGAGTAGCAGCGGTTCTCGGCCTGAGTTTTGTGGATTTTGTGGTGGCAAGCATCCGTCTACGCAGTGTGTTGGTGTGCAGGTTCCTGCAACATTTGTGGTCAGTACGGGCATTTTGCTAGAGTGTGACCGTCAGCGGGATCACAGCAGACCGTGGCCCAGCCTCAGGGTCATGGAGGTCAGTCTACGGGTCGTTCCCCTTAGTTTCAGCAGCCCTGGTTGGGTGAGACTTAGTTTAGGCCATTTCAGCAACCTGGACCTTCGCGTTTTGGGCAGTCGTCTCAGCCTTTCTTCTCTGGACCTCAGCATGCTAAGGTCAACGCCATCACGAGGGAGCAGGCGGAGGAGACGCCGAGTCGGGTGATCGCAGGTACTTGTCTCGTTTTTGATTTCCTACGCGTGTATTGTTTGAAACCGGTGCATCGCATTCGTTTATTTCTGATTCGTTTTTTGTTGAGCATGGTCTGTGTACCATTCCTTTGCGCGATGTTGTTTCTGTTTCTACCCCTGGCGGTGTGAGCTTGTTCTCCCAAGAGGTTTTGTTGGATGGCGTGTTGCGGTTTGGTGAGCATGTGCTGTTAGCGAACTTGATCCGTTTGATGCTGTGGGATTTCGATTGCATAGTTGGGATGGATGTGCTGTCCAACTATCGGGCCTCCGTGGACTGCTTCCATGGTATCGTTCGTTTTAGGCCTTTGTCTTGCGAGAAGTGGGATTTCTACGGCCAGGATTCTCGATCAAAGATCCGTTAGTCTAAGCGATGGAGATGTTCAGCTTGTTGTCCTTGGGGAATGCTAGCTTCTTGATCTACGCTTTGGACGCGTCTTCTTCTTCTCTAGTTTAGCTCAGTGACGTTCCCGTGGTACGGCATTTTCCCGATGTGTTTTCGGAGGAGATTCCTGGTTTTCCTCCGAGACGGGAGATTGACTTCAGCATCGAGTTGGTACCTAGCACAGCTCCGATTTCTCGTGCCCCGTATCGTCTAGCGCCTGCGGAGTTGAGAGAGCTCAAGGTGCAGTTGGACGATTTGCTAGAGAAAGGATTTATCCGACCTAGTATGTCGTCGTGGGGAGCGCCCATATTGTTTGTGAAGAAGAAGGATGGCTCAATGCGGATGTGCATTGATTTCCGTCAGCTGAACAAAGCCACTGTCAAGAACAAGTACCCATTACCGAGAATCAATGATCTGTTTGATCATTTGCAGGGTTCTGCGGTGTACTCAAAGATTGATCTGCGATCAGGGTACCATCAGCTGAGAGTGAGGGATCAAGATGTCGCGAAGACTGCGTTTCGTACGAGGTATGGACATTTTGAGTTTCTGGTGATGCCGTTTGGTTTGACCAATGTGCCTGCAGTCTTTATGGATCTGATGAACCGGGTTTTCAGAGAGTTCATAGACCAGTTTGTGATTGTTTTCATTGACGACATCTTGGTGTACTCAAAGACTCCTTTGGAGCATAAGGAGCATTAGCAGATTGTCCTTCAGACGCTGAGAGATCAGCAGTTGTATGCCAAATTCTCCAAGTGTGAGTTTTTGTTGGATCGCGTCGTATTCTTGGGACATGTGATTTCAGCCGAGGGGATTTTGGTGGATCCCAGTAAGGTTGATGTTGTTCTGAACTGGGAGCGTCCCAGAAATGTGTCCGAGATTCACAGTTTTTTGGGTCTGGCTGGCTATTACCGTCGTTTCATCGAAGGATTTTCTAGCATAGCAAAGCCGATGACTCAACTGACGCAGAAGGACAAAAGGTTTGTGTGGACTGAGCAGTGCGAGAATGCCTTTCAACTGCTCAAGGAAAAGTTGACTACTGCACCTGTGTTAGCTCTGTCGTCTGGTTCAGGTGGTTTCGTTGTTTGTTCTGAAGCTTCGCTCAATGGGCTGGGATGTGTGTTGATGCAAAATGGTCGAGTCATTGCGTATGCCTCACGGCAGCTGAAACCGCACGAGACTCGTTATCCAGTCCATGATTTGGAGCTAGCGGCCGTTGTTTTTATGTTGAAGATCTGGCGTCACTACCTGTATGGAGAGAAATTTGTGGTGTACTCGGACCACAAGAGTTTGCAGTATCTGTTTTCGCAGCCTGACTTGAACATGAGACAACGTCGTTGGATGGAGCTACTAAAGGACTTTGATTGCGAAATCAAGTACCAGCCTGGGAAGTCGAACGTAGTGGCCGATGCTTTGAGCAGGAAGGCTAGTGAGATGCTTGCGTCGTTGTACATCTCTAAGGATCAGGAGCATCTTAACACTACGGGTTGGAGATTCTACCCGGCTGAGGATTGTGTTGTTGTTTCTTCTTTCCAAGTGGAGCCACAGATTGTTTCTAGTATTCGAGCAGCTCAAAGGACTGATCCTTCCATCCACGAGTTGAAGTCGAAGGCCAGGGCTGGCGAACTTGATGATTATTCTGTTTCTTCTGATGGGTGCTTGAGGTTTCGTGGCAGGCTGGTTGTGCCAAACCTCATTGATTTGAAGGAGGAGATCCTCCGGGAAGCGCACTGTAGCAGACATAGTGTTCATCTTGGTGCACGGAAGATGTACCATGCGTTGAAGCCGCACTTCTGGTGGGCTGGCCTGAAGAGTGACGTTGCTGGTTTTGTCGCTCGTTGTTTGAACTGCCAGATGGTTAAGGCCAAAAGAATGAGACCTGGTGGTCTGTTGCAGAGTTTGGAAGTGCCCCAATGGAATTGGGAGCACATAGCGATTGATTTTGTGAGGCATCTGCCTCGTTCCAGCATAGGATGCGATTCTATTTGGGTGGTTATCGACCGTTTGTCGAAGTCTGCACATTTTATTCCCTACGGGATGACCTTCTTGTTGAAGAAAATGGCGAAGCTGTACGTTGATTTTGTTGTTAGACTGCACGGTGTGCCCATTTCGATCGTATCCTACCGAGATCCGAGGTTTACTTCCAGGTTTTGGAAGAGTTTGCAAACAGCTTTGGGTACCAGATTGGCTATGAGTACATCGTACCACCCCCACACAGATGGTCAATCTGAGAGAACTATCCAGATGTTTGAGGATATGTTACGAGCTGTTGTGTTGGATTTCGGAGGTAGCTGGCAAGACGCGTTGTCTGTAGTGGAGTTTTCCTAAAATAACAGCTATCAGGTGACGGTTGGCATGGCGCCGTTTGAGGCTTTGTACTGCAGGAAGTGCAGATCGCCAGTTTGTTTGGAATAATTGGGGGAGAAGCAGCTATCTGCCCGCGACCTTGTGCAGCAAATGAAGGATCATGTGGATCTAATTCGACAACGAATGAAAGCTGCCCAGGATCGCCAAGCCAGTTATGCAAATAAGAGGCATCGACCTCTCGAGTTTCAGGTTGGTGATCAAGTTTTTCTCAAAGTTTCTCCGTTTTGCAGTGTCATGCTCTTTGGACGCAAGGGAAATTTAGCCCCTCGTTACTTCGGATCGTATGAGATTGTTGAGAGTATTGGCCCTTTAGAGTATCGGCTGTTGTTGCCACCAGAGTTATCTTCTCTACATGATGTCTTTCATGTTTCCATGTTGAGGAAGTATGAGCCAGATCCGTCTCATGTGCTTAGGACTGACGAGGTTGAGCTAGATCAGACGTTGAGTTATCAAGAATATCCTTTGCAGATCCTTGGCAGAAAAGAGAAACAATTGAGGAATAAGACCATTCCGTTGGTGATGGTGCAGTGGAGCAAACATGACAGGGAAGAAGCTACTTGGGAGCTGGAAGAAAAGATGCAGCGTGAGTGGCCGCATCTATTTGAGTAGCTGTTGAGCTAAATTTCCAGTAGTTTGTAGCTTTTGGTTGTATTTCTTCCCTAGTTG
>KV004764.1:421279-433632 GCA_001598015.1 Dorcoceras hygrometricum
TGGCCCCCGGCCCGCCGCCGTGTGCGGCGGCGCCCCTCTCTCGCGCGCATGAGTGCACGCGACTTGCGCGCTGGTCGCGCAAGGGAGACGATCGTTGGCCCTGTACAGCGCAAGACGTTGCGCTGATGATGGCCGACGCTGGGCGCTTCCTTCTCGCATGGTGGCCGGATTGTTGCGCTGTTGTGCTGCTCCTCCTCGCAAGGCTGCGCGATCGGCTGCCGGCCACAAGACAAACGTTGCGCCACTGGTTGGCGCAACCAGCGCCATGCGCCGCACACGATGCGGCGGGCGTGCGGCCGAGCGCCGCACGCAACATGGCGGCGGCGGCCGTCCGGCGAGTCCCCGGCTATGATGCAACGGCTAATTTTCTTCTAGGTTTTGTTCAGGCCTGTCCCGGGCAGCCCGTGAAGTTTTTCGGGCCGATATTCGATATCGGGCCAATTTTGGGTCGATTTTGAAATTTTGAGATTTTTGGACCTAAAATTGTTTTAAGCCCAATATGATGCAATTAAAATTGCAAAATACGATTTTGATTGTAAAATATTATTTTATAATTAAATATGATTTTATTGATTAAAATTTGATTTTATTGACAAAATGCGATTTTATTATAAAATGCGATTTTATGATTAAAATATGATTTTGCGATAAATAATTGGATTATTTAATTTATGCATGTTAATTAGATTATCTGCATGATTGGGATGATCGAGAGCCGTGCCCAATGTGTTAGGTGTATGCGATAGGTTTTTGTGATTCGGCTTGTAAATATTATTGATTATCATTTAAGTGGGCCTGTTTGTGACCCGTTCCCACCCCTTGAAAAATGTATCCCTTATATGTCATGGTATATTTAAATGTAAATTACTAGATTTAGTGGGAGGACATTGGAAGACGGTGGACAATGACGATCAAAGATATTGAAGACCGAAGATCTGTAAAACCGGAAGCATTGTAATAGGATTGCATTGCATGTTGCATTACCTCTAGGATTGGACCCAGGTCCGTGGCTGGCAACCACGGACCGCATAGCTCTCGCGATCGATCATGCCAATGTTTATATATATGTGATATATAGTTAGTTGAATCCGCATGTTTTAAATTTGATTTAAAATATTTGCATGAGACCAAATTTTCAAAAATAAAATCCCTCGTTTTAAATACGATTTAAAACTAATATCAAGATAAAAGTTTATCTGATAAACTAAAGAAAATTTAAATTTGTTTAAATTATCCCTACCTTCCATCAACAATGGGTGTACGCCGATGCTACCCGTATACATGGCCCGGCTCATATTATTGAGGGGGTCATGTATGCCGGAAAGCTCCACGCCATTGACAATTGTTGTGAGTCGGATGGAACTCCCTTTAACGTTGGCTCATATTATTGGGGACGTTAAGGGGACCGTCCTTCACGACTCAACATTGATGGGTCATCTTGACACGTGATAGTAAACGGCGTCATATTATTGGGCCCTTACTGAACGTGAGGTGAATACATGGAGGTTGCACCGGTTGCAATCGGAAACTACCTTTTGGGGGTCATGCATGGCTGATATTATTCGGGTCCATGATCGCTTGATTGGGCTCCGTGTACCCACTAAGGGAACTTGCTTTCCCGATTTCATTAGAGGGTGGTGAAATCGTTAAAATAGTGGGAGGATAATTCATAGAACTAAACGACCTTGTTTTATGTCTTAGCGATTATTTTATATATAGTTAGTGATGATTGTCTGTTTTCTTTCAGTATTACTGCTTATACAACGTCTTCGTTCAAAAACCCACTCGCTGCTATATTGGATAGCAACAAGTTCACCGGTATGAACTACCAAGACTGGCTCCGCAACCTCAACCTTGTGTTGGCTTCGGAGAAACTTCTTTATACGATAGAGAAGTGCCCTCCGAAGGAAGCCCCTACCGATATCAGCCCTGAGGAGCTGGTTACGCTTAAACAATGGTGGGACGACGAGGTTAAAGCTCGGTGCTATGTGATGGCATCGATGTCCAATGAAATGCAACGATGCTTTTAGAAGACAAAGTATGCTGCTGACATACTTTTTCATCTCAAAGAACTGTACGGGGAGAACTCTCGACATGAGAGGTTCACGGCTGTCAAGGAGCTTATGACAAGCCGCATGCGAGATGGGACTTCGGTCCACGAGCATGGGGTTCGTATGATTGGGCTCGTTGAAAAGCTGTCGGGCCTTGATATCACACTTCCACACGAGCTGTCTGTGGACGTGCTTCTCCTCTCACTGCCTGCTGCATTCGACCCCTTTGTGGTCAACTTCAACATGAACAAGCTGGCAGCCACCCTTCAAGAGGTGGTTAACATGCTTGTAGTGTTCGAATGAACCATAAAGAAGGACAAGCCCGTCCTACTTATGGGCTCTTCTTCCTCTGCGAAGAAAGGGCCCAGACGCAAGGGTAAGAAGCGTTCTGCCCCTGCGAAGGAGGAAAAGCCCACCAAGAAGCCAAAGGCAAAGGCTTCCAAGCCAAACAAGCATGAGGATGTTTGCCACCACTGCCACAAGCCTGGGCATTAGAGGAGGAACTGCAAGGAGTACCTCGAGCAGTTGCGAACTGCGAAAGATATGTTCTATATTGAAATAAATATGTCTCTTAGTTCGACTTCTTGGGTACTTGATACCGGATGTGGATCTCATATCTGCAATGATTTGCAGGTAATGACAAGAAGCCGACGTCTTAGAGAGGGTGAGACCCACTTGAGGCTTGGCAATGGAGCAAGAGTTGCTGCAGTAGCTATATGAGATGTTTATTTATTTCTGTCTTCTGATTTTAAGTTGTTATTGAGAAACGTTTTATTTGTTCCCGAATTAATAAAGAACATTATTTCTGTTTCTATGCTTGATAGTGATGGATATTCTTGTATGTTTGCTAATTCGATTTCCAATATTTACATTAATGAATGTTTAATTGGAACTAGGGAACGCGAAAACGATTTATACATCTTAAAATTAAAAGACGTTCCAACTCGCGATGTCGAAGCACACACAACAACGATTAAAAGGAAACATGATAACTTGAACCCAACACAACTTTGGCACGCTAGGCTAGGTCATATTTCTCTAAGTAGGATGAACAAGTTAGTTAGGAGTGACATGTTTGATCTGTCAGACATTAACTCCCTACCGACTTGTGAGTCTTGTCTCAAGGGAAAGTTGACTAAGCAACCCTTCAAGGGCAAGGGTGAGCGTGCTCAAGGCCTATTGGATTTGATCCATACTGATGTGTGAGGCCCGTTTAGTATTGGTACTAAATACGGTCACACATACTTCATCACCTTTACCGACGATTACTCTAGGTATGGGTACTTGTACTTAATGAAGCACAAGTCTGAATCCTTTGAAAGGTTCAAGGAATTCAAGGCTGAAGTAGAAAATCAATTGGGCAAAATTATTAAAGAACTTCGATCCGATCGAGGTGGTGAATACTTGAGTGCTGAATTTCAAGACTATCTGAAAGAGAATGGGATTCTCGCACAGTGGACCCCTCCGGCCACACCACAGCTCAATGGTGTAGCGGAGCGTCGTAATCGGACCTTGTTGGACATGGTTCGATCTATGATGAGCTTCACTGAACTTCCTACCTCGTTTTGGGGCTATGCGCTCGAAACGGAGGTAAAGTTGTTGAACAATGTCCACACCAAGGCAGTGGATAAGACTCCATATGAGATATGGATGGGCAAACCACCCAAATACTCATTTTTGAGGATTTGGGGATGTCCTGCTTACGTGAAGCAGACAGTGGGAGATAAGCTGGGTACGAGATCCATCTTATGCTACTTCATTGGGTATCCAAAGAATTCCATTGGATACTAATTATACTATCCCAGCGAAACAAAAGTGTTTGTTTCTAGGAATGACACCTTTATGGAAAGAGAATTTCTACTTGATAGAAAAAGCAAAATAGTAGAACTCGAAGAGGTTCGAGATCCAATCGAAGTACCAGGTGAGTCTCCCGCACCTACAGAGCCAATACCAGAAATGGTCGCACGTAGGAGATCCGAAAGGGTTCCTAGGGCTCCTGAGAGATATGGTTTTCTCCTTGAAAATGATCAAGGTGATCAAGTCGTTGGATCTGATCCAAGAACTTTCAAGGAGGCAATTTCCGATGCTGATTCTAATTTGTGGCTTGAATCAATGTAGTCTGAGTTTGACTCAATGCATGCTAACCAAGTTTGGACTCTTGTTAATCCTCCCGAAGTAATTGTTCCTATTGGGTGCAAATGGGTATACAAGAGAAAACTTGGGCCTGATGGTAAGTTAATGACCTACAAGGCACGACTGGTCGCGAAAAGTTACACTCAAAAGCAAGGAGTTGACTATGATGAAACCTTCTCGCCAGTTGCAATGTTCATGTCAATTAGAATCTTGTTAGCCATAGCCGCATGGTACGACTATGAGATATGACAAATGGATGTGAAAACTGCGTTCCTTAATGGAAACATTAAGGAAGAGATCTATATGACACAGCCTGAGGGTTTCACATCTGTTGGAAGCGAGCATAAGGTATGCAAGATTCAGAGATCGATCTACGGTCTCAAACAAGCATCGCGAAGTTGGAACCTGAGATTCGATGAAACAATTAAGGAATTTGGTTTCATCAAGAATCCCAAGGAGACATGTGTGTATAAGAAGGTAATTAAAAGCGCTGTGACATTCCTTGTACTTTATGTTGATGATATTCTACTCATTGGGAATGATGTAGAAATGCTGCAGTCAACTAAAGTCTGGTTGTCTAGTAGATTTTCGATGAAGGACATGGGTGAAGCATCCTATATTCTTGGAATACAGATCTATCGGGTTAGATCGAAACGGATGCTCGGACTCACCCAGGCCACCTACATCGATACCATACTTAAGAGGTTCTCTATGGAAGAGTCCAAGAGAGGACACCTACCTATGTGCCACGGGGTCGACTCTATCTAAGTCTATGTGTCCGAAGACTGATGAAGATAGAGAGTATGACACGTGTGCCGTATGCCTCGGCAATAGGTAGTATTATGTATGGCATGATCTCGACTAGACCGAATGACTAAGAATATGTTCATGGTCTATGGGGGTGGTGAACTGAAACTGGAAGGCTACACTGATTCTAGCTTCCAGTGTGACATGGATGATTCGAAGTCAACCTCTGGATTTGTATTCATGCTCAATGGTGGTGCTGTCTCTTGGAAGAGTTCCAAGCAAGACACTATCGCGGATTCAACCACTAAGGCTGAGTACATCGCAGCGTCAGCTGCTGCTAAGGAGGCGGTTTGGATAAGGAATTTCGTCCAAGAGTTGGGCGTCATTCCTGATGGAGTTGGTCCAGTCCCGGTGTACTGCGACAACACGGGTGCCGTTGCGCAAGCAAAGGAGCCTAGGTCTCACCAAAGATCCAAACATATACTGAGGAAATACCACATAATCCGGGATATTGTGGCTAGAGGTGACATAGCAGTTGAGAGAGTCGCCTCTGCGGACAACGTTGTTGATCCACTTACGAAGCCCTTGCCAGGACCCTTGTTAGAAAAACATCACGAAACAATGGGACTATGTCTGATGAGTAGTTGGCTTTAGGGCAAGTGGGAGATTGTTAGAGTAGATGCCCAACTAGCCAACTTGTGGCGTGTGGGTTTATAGACTCTTGTATATGACAATCTTTATATATGATATTTGCATTTATTTATGGCGTTCTTTACTTTCATTGTGTTGTATGATGATTAACAATTGCGATGAGTAAAGACCTAGAATGCACTATAGTGTATGTTAGATGTGATAGTGGGTATGACGGCTATCATGAAACACATCTAATAGTCACTGTGTATTCTGAATTAGTTTCTAGTCGATTGGGCCGTCAAAATGAGGATAAGGCCGCCCGAGCTCGAGACTAGTATCTGCGATGCGAAGTACCATGTTTCATTGGTAGGGAACATTGTGATGTTCTGAGCATGCAGATAGATAGTGACCTGGTGATCTATCGAACTACCCTCGTTCGGACTCCCTTCTATCGAACTACCCTCGTTCGGACTCTCCTTTCTCTTTCTCTTTCTCTTTCCAACCTATCAGACTCCCTTCTGTCGGCTTCAATAACTCTTTCAGCAGCCTCTTCTATACTTATAACTTGTCCAGTCTCTATGATGTGTCTCCGCGCCTGTGCAACTCTTTCTTCAAAAGTTCCCGTCGTTGGTGGAAACGTTTGAGTTTGTATTCTCACAGTACTGGGGCGGCTGCTACTGCCTATTTCCCCCTTTTTGGCAGCACCACCTTTTAGGTAATCGGCGATGTCACCAACTTGGGTGGAAAGGCTGAGTATATCTGCTGCTATCTTTGATTGAAAATCCAAATGTTCGCTCCTGATAGCAGCAATTTGCTCATCCATTGTAATGAGCTTGACATCTTGCTCTCGTTGCTTCTTCTTGATATCAAATAGGTCTTGAAAGATAGTGCCAACGGGTGCCATCAAGCCCTTTTTGAGATCAGTGATTTGTGTTGTTTGAGTAATACCTTGCCTTTCAAGAACCCGACACGCAGTCTCAAAGGACTGGCGAAGCAGGACTTGCACTTTTAAAAGATCCCCACGAACACCCAATTCAACAACATTGACCTTGGATAATATTTCGCAGTTGGAGTCATGAATGCGCTGAGCAAGAGATGATCAGGGGTCTTCAAGAGCCTCGATAAACATAGTAAAATCAACTGATGCGGAGGCTTGAGTGTCTGCTTGGGCATTCACAGGTATATCCGTAGAATCAAAGTGCATGGAGACATCAGTAGAGGAGGAACTGGATGAATGATGTGGAGAGATGGCCGGAGGAGACTCTGGACTTTGAACAAAGTATAATTGCTCCTCCTGTTCAACACGGGAGAAGATAGCAAGGCCAAGAGCAAAACGCCAATCATTCTCAAACGAATCAACCGCTGGTGAAAATGGAGAAGGAGATCGATAGACTGTAGATACATCTGAGGAAACCAGGTCTACCTCTTCAACATCCGTTAAAACAACTTCCTGTAAATCTCCCAAGTCCCTCTGGACAACGGAATCAACAAAACTATGACAGGCCACACCCTGTGCAAACATGCGGAGAAAATCTGCGGGAATACGCTCCACGCCCAAGTTATATACTGTAATATCTTGGCAGATATCCTCCCTCACTGGTCGCAGACCACCAAATAAACTAAATTGAACAATTTCTTCACAGACCTTGGTCCATTGCCAAATCCTGATCATCCACGGGACTGCTGTCCAATATTGTACAGGCTCAATAAAAGAGACATGCGGAACAAAAATCTCTTTAATGGCAGGTGCTGGCATTTTCATTTTGTTCAAGAATAACGACAAGCGGCAACTACTTCTCCAAAAATCAGGACCCTGAACAGGCGTCCAAACTCCATTCACCAAAATTACGGGCCGTACCCAAAAAGTAGAATTTGCTAAGGAATAAAATCGTGCAAGAACAGCACCGCTATCAACAGAGGAATCAACGATTGAGGATGGACAAGGTTGATCCATTGATAATCCATGCTCACGCTGCTGAGCCAGTAAATCTTCCATGGATTGTGAATGAGCATCGAATAGTAAATCAAAGATTTGGGAGGCTGTGGCAGTCCAATGATGGCCAGGAATGTAAAATTGTCTATGAGACTCCATGATCATCCTGAGCAGCTGTTCTTTGTACTTAGCTAAGATGTACATCTTTCTCTTAACAGCCGTCTCCAACGAATCCGTCGCAGTCCACTCCAACATAAATTTTTCTTTTTCTCTCAGTTCCAGCAAATCATCAAAATTGGTCAATTTGTTTATTGAGAAGGAGTGAAAGAAATTTTCTACATCCACCATAACCTGGTCACGGATTTTAACTAGAAAATCTACATCAGTACAAATCAGCTCCACTATTTCCCTCTCTGGATTCCCGCTAACTGGTTTATCCTCCACCAGAATCCCTTTTCCTTTATCAAGTGAGGAAATTCGCGGGAGACTGGCAGAGTACAAGTCACCCCTTTGAACATCACCAAAGTTTAGGAATTCACCAAGCCGTATCTTGGTAAGCTCGACAGCAGTAATCGACGGTAGCAACATGTAACGCCCCAAAATCCATAGGACCACATTTATGCATTCTATTAATCATATGGGCCAATTGACAATTTTGAATATTATGTATCTGCTGAATTGTTAATTTCAGCAGGTAAAGGTGCGCTGCAGCAGGTATCAGCAGGTAACTCCAAAGAGCAATGCACAAGTTGGTTTGGTTCCCACTGATTCATCATCAGAATCCCTGGATAATACCAATCTCCTCTTTCGAAATTTTCGTTTGAGCACAGGAGAGGGGACAGCTGCTACAGCATGGGTAGGATCAATGATTTGAAGTGGCTCAACATCCGGGGCCACCTGCACAATGTCCAAATTTACTTGGGACACTGAGGGCTTGCTCTTCCTCGTGCGCCTCTTCTTGGAAATGATAGGCGCATCAGCCTCAATAGCTGATCTCTTCTTTGTCGCAGCAATTTCAGCAAAAATATCTACTGGCGTCTCATCAGCAGAGGAAGTTTTCTTCTTCGCCTTTGGTGTCTTCTTTTCCACGGCCGTCTTAGCCATCCCAGGCTCCTCATTTTCCGCACGAGCATCGATTGTGATGGTGGCAATGTAGGTGTGAACTGTTCTCATAGACAGAATTTTGGCACTTGGGAATGGAACATCGTTGCCCATAGTAATAGTAGGCATACCTTTCAGTAGAACACCGATTTGAGCAGCAAAGCCCTTTGCTTTCCTCTGCGACCTATCCACCATGTCTTTCAAAACATTAAACAAAACTTTTCTCCAATTCACTTTCAACCCATAATGAATCGCTTTCATCATCTGGAATCGTTCAACGGTGACAGAATCAAAAGAGCCTGCCTTAACGGTAAGGGTCTTTGCCAAGATATCATTTAACAAACGAAATTCATGTTTCATATATTTCTTTTTGCCATGAACATCAATCTGCACACCCTCATTTGAGAAGAGGCTCCGCGCATCATACAAGGTATCTTTTGGTACTTCAGAGAAGTTTGTAATACCCTCCGTGGGCAAGTCAAACACCTTTGCGAACAGAGTCGGTGAAATAGAGACAAACTTGCCTGATATTACTCCTGTGACATCTTCGCCCTGTATTAATGCCGTGTCGAAGAAGTGCCCTAGTTCCTTTTCATACAACACTGATTCACAGCCCAGAAATCTTCTGAGACCACTGGCTTCCAGAGCTTTAAACATGTTGAGCACCCGTCATGGTCATGTATCATCAAAACGGATTCGAAGTTAATCTGATAAGAGTGGGTGATGAAAGCGGATGCCATTGTAGAATGCAAGGAGTGTCTGAAACAAGATATTCTGCAAGAGAAAATTCGAACGCACAAGAACAAGAGAATGGATCTGTTGGTATTGCATTTGCTCCAGTAGCCGTAAGATCTTGTTGAGTAATGGTTTGTTGTGTCGCTACTACTGGTTGTTCGTCAACTGTGAATCTTTGTTGTGACACGTCATCATCAGATTCTTCAAGGCTTGTTGATTCCAGACGTGTGCACAAGTCATGTAAGCTTGCAGCTGAGTTTGATTTGAAACTTGTTTCATCAAACACGATGTGTGCTGATTCTTCAACCGTTAAGCTTTGATTGTTGAACACTCGAAATGCTTTGCTTACTGCTGCATATCCTAAAAAGATACCTGCATCAGATTTAGGTTCAAATGCTGTTAGATGCTTCTTGCCATTATTATGAATGAAACACTTGCATCCAAACACCCTGAAGTATGAAATGTCAGGTTTCTTGCTATTCCAGATCTCATATGGGGTTTTATCGTGCATCCTATTAATCATTGATCTGTTTTGAGTATAACACGCTGTGTTAACTGCTTCTGCCCAGAATTTTTGAGAAATGCCGGAATATGCAATCATAGCTCTAGCAGCCTCTTTAAGAGTGCGGTTTCTCCTTTCAGCTAACCCGTTTTGCTGAGGAGTTCTTGCTACTGACAGCTCATGCTTTATTCCCAAGTCCTCCAGATAGGAAGTTAATTTAAAATTTAGAAATTCAGTACCGCGATCACTTCTTATCCGGTTGACTGAACAAGATTTGTTATTTTGCAAACGTTTTAAAAGTTTTATCAGCTGGTCGGCGGTTTCAGATTTTGCTTTTAAAAATAACACCCAAGTATATTTTGAAAAATCATCAACAACTGCAAGGGTGTATGACATTCCCCCTAAGCTCGTGACTGAAATAGGACCAAAAAGATCCATATGCAAGAGCTCAAGGCAACGGGAAGAACGTTTACCGCCTTTGTTTTTGAAAGTGGATTTTATTCATTTTCCCAGCTGACAAGCTGCACAAATCTTGTCCTTTGAAAAACTGATTTTTGGCAGACCAGAAACAAAATCATGTTGACTCAATTTAGCAATTGTTTTGAAATGCAAATGATTCATTCTCTGGTGCCACAACCAGCTCTTGGAAGAGCCAGCTGCGAGGCACAATTGTTCAGGTGCCTGCTGATCTGACCAGTTGATAACGTAGGTGTTCCCAGAACGCTTACCCACCAACACGGTTAGACCAGTTGAGTTCTGAACTGTGCACGTGTGTTGTTGAAAATTAACAAGGAAACCTTTGTCACAAAGCTGACTGATACTTATTAGATTGTAACGCAAGTTATCAACAACAAGAATATCAGAAATAGAAATGTTACCATGGGTAAGTTTACCCTTACCCACAGTGTTACCGTAAGAATTGTCTCCAAAGACTATTTTTGCTCATTTGTGAGGAACAACGTCTGTTAACAGCTTGGGGTTTCCAGTCATGTGTCGTGCACATCCACTGTCTATGTACCAGATTGTTGATGCATCGACTGCTGCTTTGTACCTGTTACCCTGCAATCATACGAAGAAAATTTTGGTACCCAATTTTACTTGGGTCCAGATTGGATTACCCCTTTCGGGACCCAGATTTGAATAATCCTCACGATTTTTCCAGTTCTAGGATCCACAAAGGTCTGTGCAAAATTGCGTGCTGGTCTTTTGAACTTTGATTTGATATTTGACCATGTGGATTCCTTCTCGGTTGGTTTCTTGTCCATTCAGTTTTTGCCTTCTTCGAATAATGCCTCGGCTGGTTGGGAACAAAGAATTTTGGACCAGCTTTCGCTTTGTCCTTGTTCAGCTTGTTCTTTAGCCAGCCTGGCTTTGAATTCTCAGGCCTTTGATACCCAACACCGACTTTGCCTTTTCCTTTACGATCCAGCTAAGAAGTATCCTGGTCATCATATCGTATCGATTCAATGCAATCATGTATCACGCCACCTTTGACAAAGCTCCTTTCATTGAACTTGTCATACACTGGCTGTGACTGAGTACTGGTCAGGTTTGCGAATAAGTCATGGAGCTCCATCTTGTTCAGATCCTTGGACTCCCTCATGGCCATCGTCTTTACGTCCCATTCTTTAGGTAGTGCTCTCATCACTTTCAGGGCCAACTCCCGGTTACTGTATTCTTTGCCCAGACTATTTAACTCGATCACAATGGTGCTGAATCTTTCATCAAATTCAGTCATAGTCTCCCCGTCCTTCATATTTATGGACTCGTACTTCTGCTGCGCCACTGTCAGCTTGTTCTCTTTCGTTTCATCACTTCCTTCGCATATTTGGGTTAGCTTATCCCATATGTCTTTAGCAGTCGTGCAGTTCTTGATTTTGCTGAACATGTTCTTGTCTTTGTCCAGCGTCTTGAACAATATATCTTTTGCCACGTTGTCCAGATTAGCCTTTTTCTTATCTTCATTGGTGTACTCATGTCTATCCTTTGGAAGATACTGAGGCTCGCCACTTGTTACAGCAACTGTCAGATTCGGTTTCACAATCATCAGCGGTCCTTCTGTGATGACATACCACATGTCATCATCCATGGCCGCAAGATGAGCTCGCATCCGAATTTTCCAGTCGTCGTACTCTTCCCTCGAAAACAAAGGAATTTTGTTGTGTGAGATAGACATGTTCATATATAAAGAAGCACGAAATAATGACTGTTCAATAACTGAGATTTCCTGCTCTGATACCACTTGATGGTCCCAGAAATAGGATCACTAAGTAAATAGGAGTTCAGAAGGGGGGGGGGGTTGAATGAACTCCTTTGATTTTTCTATTTCAAAACTCTTTTAAAATGTTTTGCGAGCTTCTTGCTTAACTTAAGTCCGAGTTACCAGACTTAAGAATATCTCAGTTACGAGCAAACTTTTCAGCAAACAATATTTAGTGCGGAAAAAGCCGATTGGTTTGTGAACAGTAAATAAACACAAGTAATATAATCGTGCGTAATGTAAAAGATAGAGATCAGA
>KV004764.1:437044-450626 GCA_001598015.1 Dorcoceras hygrometricum
TCCCGTTGAAACTGCCTCTGCCAATGTGTACTATTTTTCCAAAGATAGTACCAATCTCGTCTCCTTAATTTCAGGCAGTATGAGTGATTCTTGTTTTGGCCATCGATCTTTTCCAATTGAGTATACGATCGAATTTGAATCAACTTTATGCTTGCGCCTGAAATTATTTCTATCGACAGATCTTTCCTTGAAGAAGATGAATGAACAGTTCGTTGCTGTTGAGGGATTTGTCGCGGTAAACAAGATTCAACCATTTGCAAATTTCAGCACTGATGACGTCATCATATCTCTCCATTTACAAATTTCAGCACTGATGATGTCATCATATCTGTTGGGAACGTTGTAGCTGAATATGATGGTGACGTCATGATGTCTGATATTCTACTGTGGCTGACGTCATCAAATCTGTTGAAGCAAACGATGTCGAGTTGAACTAACTGTTTACGAAAGCTGTCGATAGTAAACGTTACTTGCACTGTTTCCAAAACAATATTGTAGCGAAATCTGGTGTCAACAGCGATAAATAGTACTGTTTCAAGATCTGTCGAGTAAGCTTATCAATGCATATGGCCCTTTCTGTTGGAAGAACAATTCACTGTTCCCGTTGCTGTTGGCAGATACCATTACGATACAATAGTCAAGAGCTGTTGGCAGATATCTCCATTCTCAATACTTAATCAGTAGATTTCTGCCCCGATAACCCGAATAACTAAATCAATCACTCCACTGTTCCAAGATCTGATTCTGATCAACTCGAAACCATAACTGTAGCTTAAACCAATCACTGTTGTCAGCAATGTTGATCATCTTGAAAAGATTATTCGAATATTATCATTTAAGTCCAAATCTTTTCTTATTTTTGTTATCACCAAAACTATAAATTTTTATCCTAACAAGTTTGCGCCTGGCCGCTGGCCACTGCTGGCCCTTCGTCGCGCGATCATGCGCGAAGCAGCAGCTGGTGATCTGCCTCCATGTGCACGACCATCGCGCGAGGCAGCAGCAGGAAATTGGCCTCCATGCGCGGCCGGCGCGCATGTGATCGCGCGCGTGGTGGGGCGCCGCCATGCGCGGCGGCGCCGCGGCCGATTCTCAAAAACTTTGATTTTGAAACAATTGAAATCGATACAATTCAGGCAACGATGTATTGAAGGATCCGAGCCTTGGCTCTGATACCACTGTTTGGAATAGCGGTGGCGGATCGGGATCCCACTTCCCGGGGCACAGCGGAAAAACAAAAATTGCCCGAAAAGTGTTCAATACATTCAATAAAATCTACAAAAATACATAGGGTGTTCATAGATAGTTACTTTGCTGGCGTCTAGGCGCCTGGCTCCGACTAGTTTCACGAGGAAACCGGCACTTCAAACTGTAGGCGGCGGTAGATCGTCAATCAGGTCCACGATCGGAAATAATCTTCCTCCAATCAGCCTGCACTAGAAAGCTGATGGATTTTGCCACTGATGGAATCACCTCGAAAGGCTGATCGGAACAAGTCCGACCACCCTATGGACGGCGGCGACGCGGTGGCGCTACGGCGGAGGAGCGGCGACCATGAGGTGGAGGAGAAAGGGGGCGGGTAGATCGTCAATCAGGTCCACGATCGGAAATAATCTTCCTCCAATCAGCCTGCACTAGAAAGCTGATGGATTTTGCCACTGATGGAATCACCTCGAAAGGCTGATCGGAACAAGTCCGACCACCCTATGGACGGCGGCGACGCGGTGGCGCTACGGCGGAGGAGCGGCGACCATGAGGTGGAGGAGAAAGGGGGCGGCCGATTGGTCTATGGAGGATAGGGTTTAGAGTTTTGTTCAAGTGATTAAAGCCCTAGTCATTACTTAGTATATAATCAATATACATGGGCTTGAACCGGCCCATTGGACTTGGGTCAGACCCAAGTCCATATGAACATTCGGTTCATTTAAATCACTGCGGTTTCATCATAACTCCGATCGACGATCTGATCGGACCGATCGACTCAGTTTCGAAAACTTAACATTATGATGTGAAAAATAATTTTTTTAGATACCTAGTCCAAAAAGACAGTTTTGCCCCTCAACAGTGGGAAATCGCAATTTCACCCCTGTTGAGTTTTAGGAAGTCGCACTCCCTAAAGTCCTCTTCCTATGCTCAACACATTGAGCTCAGTTTCCGTGCGGGAATCATGAATCCAGTACTTGTGTGACCCTCAAAGGTTCAGGGATACAGCTAGCCATGGGCCCGCAACCATTGCGGCTCCGAAATCACAATTTCGGACTTGCCCATCGGATCATGGTAAAGCGCCTAGCAACATCGCCCCATGATCCCCTAGGTATCACTGATAGTGCCTGCAAGAACCAGTTGGTCGTGGTTAGCATACAGTACGGTCCTTTCAACACATATATCCCGATCAGATCAACGACCATTGGTAAATCGAGAGTCGCTAGAGATCCGATAGCTATGCATACATCTTGGAGATCGAATAGTGACATCGCGAGTGTTACTAGGTAAACCCATTTACCTAAAACACTTCTAGTACTCTGGCCAGAGATTTATACACTATTATCCCCTCAGATAGCATAGGATATCCACGCATGAAAGCGAGCGGTGAATCCTCGACAACGATGCATCGACTCCTACATGCATCGGGATATCACCCAATCCCGCCGCCTAATGACCCCAAGTGAGTCGGCAAACGGGTCAAAGTGAGACGCCTATCATGTAGAGTCTCAATGACGTTTCGAGTAGTGAGGACTAATCAGTACAACCAAGACCTCGGACTTTTCCAATGGTAACCACTTGGAAAGTCTGAACGAGGGTAGTTCGATAGATCACCAGGTCACTATCCATCTGCATGCTCAGAACATCACTATGTTCCCTACCAATGAAACATGGTACTTCGCATCGCAGATGCTAGTCTCTTGCTCGGGCGGCCTTATCCTCATTTTGATGGCCCAATCGACTAGGAACGAGTTCAGAATACACAGTGACTATTAGATGTGTTTCATGATAGCCGTCATACCCACTATCACATCTAACATACACTATGGTGCATTCTAGGTCTTTATCCAACACAATTTTTAACATTATAATCATAATGAAAATAAAGAACGCCATAAACAAAATGCGAATATCATATATAAAGATCGTTTCATACAAGAGTCTATAAACCCACACGCCACAAGTTGGCTAGTTGGGCATCTACTCTAACAGCTAGCTGAATAGGTTCATGACTTAATATGTGAGATGGGTTAGGAATATACTTCCTCAAAGATGATACATGAAATACGCTGTGTACTGCTGACAGCTGCGGGGGCAACGCTAAGCGACAGGCTAATGTCCCTACTCTTTCTAAAATCTCATATGGTCCAATATATCTTGGACTCAGCTTCCCTTTCTTCCCAAAATGCATAATTCACTTCATTGGAGCAACTCTCAAAAATACATGATCGTCGACTTCAAAATCCAGCTCCCTTCTCCGGTTGTCTGCGTAACTCTTTTGCCTGCTTTGAGCAGCCTTCATCCGCTCCTTTATTTTACTAATAGCTGATGCTGTTTGCTCCACTACATCTGGTCCTAAACCAGCTCTTTCACCAACTTCATCCCAGTGAAGAGGTGTTCTACATTTACGACCGTAGAGCGCTTCATATGGGGCCATCTGTATAGCTGCTTGGTAACTATTATTATACGCAAACTCTACTAGGGGTAATTTCAGCTCCCAGCCTTCGGAAAAATACACTATACATGCTCTGAGCAAATCCTCCATAATCTAGATCACCCTTTCCGATTTTCCATCTGTCTGGGGGTGAAAGGTTGTGCTAAAAGTTAGCTTCCTACCCAAGGCTTTATGCAAACTCTTCCAAAAAGCTGACGTAAATTTCGGATCCCTGTCAGATACAATTGAAACGGGAACACCATGCAGCATCACTACTTTTTTTATATACAAATCTGCATATCTGCCCACATCATATGTCGTCTTCACTGGCAAAAACTGGGAAGACTTAGTGAGTCTATCAATTATTACCCGATGGAATTATACCCTTGGGAAGTCCTTGGTAATCCCACTACAAAATCCATAGCTATACATTTCCACTTCCATTCGGAAATAGGCAGTGGCTTCAACAACCCAGCTAGTCTTTGATGTTCTCAGCCTTCACCAGCTGACAAGTTAAACATTCCGAGACAAATCTGGCAATGTCTCGTTTCATCCCTAGCCCCCAGTACAACTGCTGGAGGTCCTTATACATCTTAGTACTCCCCGGATGTAAAGAGTATGGGGCTGTATGGGCTTCTGCCATCAAATCTGATCTCAAGGTGTCCACTTGTGGCACCCAGATTCTTCCTTGAAATCTGATTACTCCATCGTCTGAAAATTAGAGACTGCTGCCTCTTTCCCTATCTTGCTTAACCCACTTCTGAAGCTGTTAATCTTTCGGCTGACCCTCACGAATTTGGTCCATCTAATCTGATCTCGCCGAGAGATCTGCTAAGACTGACTTGCTGCTGCTGGTTACTAATTCTAGTCCCAACTTCTCAATTTCAGCTGCCAATGGTCTTTGGACAGTGAGCGGTGCTAGTCTAACGGACTTTCTCCTCAAAGCATCAGCAACCACATTAGCTTTTCCTGGGTGATAGTTGATCGTGCAATCATAATATTTTACCAGCTCCAGCCATCTCCTCTGCCTCATATTCAGCTCCTTTTGAGTGAAAAATTATTTGAGGCTCATATGATCTATGAATATCTCACACTTCTCCCCATACAAATAATGTATCCATATCTTCAAGGCAAACACTACGGCTGCCAGCTCCAAGTCGTGAGTGGGATAGTTTTTCTCATGGTCCTTCAGCTGTCGGGAAGCATAGGAGATCACCTTTCGGTCTTGCATCAGTACCGCACCTAATCCCATCTTAGATGCATCTGTGTAAATCACAAACTTCCCTTGATCAGACGGCATGGTTAATACTAGGGCTGCTATCAGCTCTTGTTTCAACTTGTAGAAGCTGATTTGGCATTCTGGAGTCGAATCATACTTAACCAGCTTCCTTGTTAAAGATGTCAATGGGACAGCTATCTTGGAAAATCCTTGAATGAATCGCCTATAATATCCGGCTAATCCCAAGAAACTCCTCACCTCTGAAACCGACTTTGGCACTGGCCAGTAACGTACAACTTCTACCTTGCCTGGGTCTACTTCTAATCCATCCTTAGATATAATGTGACCTAAGAATGCTACCTTCTCCAACCAAAATTCGCATTACTATACTTAGCAAACAACTGATTACTCTTCAGAACTTGAAGCACTGTCCTCAAATGCTCAACATGTTCAATCTTTGTCTTAGAGTATATTAGGATATCATTTATAAACACAACTACGAACTGATCCAAAAAGGGTTGGAAAACTCTATTCATCAGATCCATAAAAGCTGATGGGGCGTTGGTTAAACCAAAAGGCATCATTAAAAATTCATAGTGACCGTAACGGGTTCTAAAAGCTGTCTTATATATATCGGCTGCCTTAATCTTCAGCTGGTGGTAACCCGACCTTAAATCAATCTTAGAAAAGACTGCTGATCCTTTCAACTGGTCAAAAAGATCCTCAATTCTAGGAAGGGGATATTTATTCTTAATGGTCAGTTTGATTTCTGAGGGAGCTAAAAGGATAAGGTGGTCTGGATACAGGGGCTGCTCCTGGAACTAAGTCAGATCGAAAATTCTAATTCTCTATCTGGCGACAGTCCTTGTATATCTTCTAGGAAAACTACATGAAATTCATTTACCACCTCCACGTATGAAAGTCGGGGCTTGCCAGTCGCTGCCAAGGATGACAGACTTATCATAAATCCTATCCCTCCTTTCCTTAAGCATCTCTGAGCCTTAAGCGCTGATAGAAGGCAAGGAATCCTCCACGTCTGATTGGCTTCAAATTGAAATGGGTCTCCTAGGCGGGTTAACTGCTACTGCTCGAGTCTTGAAATTAATTACCACTCCATGCTTGGTTAACCAGTCCATCCCTAAAATCATGTCAAACTCAGGCATCGGAAAAACAATCAAATCTGCTGAAATGGAATGCCCTTGGAGCCTAAGTTCTAAATGCCGAAACATATCGTGGGATACTAATTCTTCTCCTGAAGGCACTGTCACACAAAAGCCTACAGCTACACGATCAGATCCAATGGGTAGCTTCCTAGCAAACTTAGCTGCTATAAATGAATGGGTGGCTCCTGAATCTAGCAAAACCACAGAAGGCAAACCAGCTATTAAAATCTCACCCGTAACCACTGTAGAATATGGATTGGCCTGTTCGGTTGTCATCACATATGCTCGGCTGGTCACCAGCTGTCTTGAATTTGGGCAATTCTTCATCATATGCCCTGGCAACCCACACTTGTAGCAGACGTTCTGTCCAAGTCTGCACTGACCAGAGTGTGGCTTCTGGCACTTAGGACACACTGGTCTGTTGCTACCAGCTGGAACTGCACCGATCGGTTGGATAGGCAGAGGCTTCTGTTCTAGTAGGGGTTTCTGCTCTTGAGGCCTCTGCTGATTCTTATGCTGCTTCTTGAAAGGCCTTTGATCTTTCTGCTGAGAGTCCTGCCTCTTCTGCTGCCTTTCTTCTTCTATATCTTTCCATTCCCTCTCTATACGCAAGGCTCTATCTACTGCTTCCCTATACGTCTTGGGCAAAGATAGCCTAACGTTAATCCTTCCAAAAAGTGGCTCAACTTCTCCTCTGGATCATTACCGATTAGAGGCACAAAATAACATCCTATTTCGAACAGCCGCACATACTCATGCACGGTCATACTTCCTTGTTTCAGAGTCAGAAACTCTCTCTTCAACTCAGACCTCTTATCTGCTGTGAAGTATTGTTCGTAAAACACTTGCTTGAAATCTGCCCAAGTGAGATTCATCAAATCCACCGATAGCTTAGCTCCTTCCCACCAAATCATGGCGTCATCCCTCAACATATAGATAGCGCACCTTGGCCTATCTAAATCTGGCATCTGGAGGTACTCAAAGATAACCTCCATTGACTTAATCCAGCTCTCAGCAACTAAAGGATCAGTCGTACCACTAAACTCTTTCGGCTTTTGTCTTCTGAACTTCTCTTGAGGATCATCATTGTTGGGTCCTCGGCTGCTGGATGATTGACCATTACCTCTGCTGTTTTGCTCTACCAGCAATCTTAAAAGTTGGGTAATACTATCGTTATTTTCTGGATCTGTTTCTTCTAAGGGAATACCCTTCTACCTCTTCCTCGTCCAGACATCTTACAATCTATATCCCGTAATCCACCACAATGCAATAATCAGAACATGCTAAAGTTAAAGACAAATGCTCTGAAACATAAAATAAACTCACAGCGCTGGAGAAACGGTTGAAAACTGCTGTTCCAACTGAAAGTGCGTGTTTTTATCTCAGGACCATGCTCTGCTGGAGACATAAAACTGCTGTTCCAACTGAAAGTGCGTGTTTTTATCTCAGGACCATGCTCTGATACCAATTTGTGACGTCCCAATCCTCTCCTCATCACGAAAGAATAATAAAAAGAAAAGAAGGGCTGAATGGGAATTGTTATAAGCTGTATTTCTTATAACTAAATCAAAATTCAAACACAAACATAATATGGCGCCAGATACTGGACGCGCGCACTTCCTGACTTATGCATCGAAGGGGCTTCGCCGAACACACTTTCGGTGCCCTCTAACCGGTTATTTTTGGTTGCAGACCTCAAGGAGAAGCACAATCCAGTCCCCTATTGCCCGACGTTCCAGAGCTCCTCGAGGTGGTGGTGTTTGCTCGTCGGCTGAGATAATTTGGCTACATCAATTGGCGCCGTCTGTGGGAAACGTAGGAGAAAGAAATCAAGATGCCATCAAAGATATCTAGAGCTCAGGGTACTACTGGAGAGACAAGCCGCATGGAAAGTATGACTCGGGGTTCGGAGAACCCCAATCTTACTGCGGCCCAGATAGCTGAACTGGTAGCGACCACTGTGGTGCAGATACTAGCAAATCGACCTGAGTCGCGCCTGCAGCCCGATCAACAATCTGAGGAGGTCAGGAGGTTGTGGGAGGAAGTTAACCGTCTCAGGGAGGAAAGAAGCTCGGCGCCTCCTCCCCCGCCTGCTCGGGAGGTGCCTTTCTCTACCGATGTGTTGGCTGCTGAGCTGCCCCAGCATTCAAGTTTCCAAATGTGGGAGAGTACGACGAGATTTGAGATCCCGAGGAGCATTTGTCCCGGTTTGAGAATGCTGCACTCCTACATCAATATGCTGATCCTATTAAGTGCAGGGTCTTCCTCACCACTCTGATCCGAGCTACACAACAGTGGTTTAATCTTCTGTCAACCGGGAGCATCAAGTGTTTTCAGGATTTCAGCCAGGCTTTCCTTCATCAGTTCGCTAGCAGCAAGAAACAGCCGATGAATACACTGAACTTATTTACTGTAAAGCATAAGGAATAGAAAACTCTCCGGGAGTACATTAGGCGCTTCAATAGGACCATTATTGAGGTACCATCTGCCACGCCCGATCTCTTGATCGGGGCCTTCACCCAGGGCTTGCGAGGAGGTGATTTCTTCAAATCACTGGTCAAGAAGCCCCCGAAGACGTTCGACGAACTCTTGACTAAAGCAGAGAAGTATGTTAATTTGGAGGAGATACAGTCCTTGAGGAGGAATGAACAGAGGTTACCGCCTCGGGCTGGACGGGATGCTCGGGTAGAGAGGCCCCAGCCGAGGTGTGACATCTCAATCCTCATGGGGTCACGGAAGAATAATAAAAATAAAAGAAGGGCTGAATGGGAATTGTTATAAGCTGTATTTCTTATAACTAAATAAAAATTCAAATACAAACACAATACGGCACCACGCACTGGAACAGCTGAAACGATTTCTTTAATAACAGATGTTACAAAAGTGCAAAATGCGGTATTACAACTTTGCAATTCTATATGAATTCACTATTGTTGTAATGGATCTAATACAGACTTAACATTTCTTATAACTAAATCAAAATTAAAAACAAACAAAATAAGGCCCCAAGAAATGGAACGGCTGAAACGATTTCTTTAATAACAGATGTTACAAAAGTGCAAAATGCAGTATTACAACTTTGCAATTCTATATGAATTCACTATTGTTGTAATGGATCTAATACAGACTTAACAAAAGATCAAAAACGACAACAGCTGCTGCGGAAAAACATCTACCATAGATAAACACAATCACCACAGCTCGTTAAGTCGCTGCCTCCCGCCTGCCCCAGCTCTGTCCCACCTGCACCATTTTAAAACTAATGAGCCTAGGGGCTCAGCAAGTAAAATCTGAAGATAAGAATTTCACATAATGCATGCAGACATCTAAACATATCGTAACTTAACAAAACAGTTTAAAGGAAGTCATTCATCGGTTTTTCATAAACTTTCTTTCGTTAAGCTTGGAAATGGGAAGATGACCCAGATCCCATTCTTATTTTTCTTGTGATTTATGGTTTAGAAGCTCTCCTTAGGTCCGTGGTGCACCTGATCAAGTGACTACTGATATCAGCCTTAGCATTTAGCTCGTGGTGAGGGAGCAACTGACATCTGGACTGCTGTTCACCCCTCCATGGTGACCGTCTGTTATCTATGCCATAAATCCTTAAATTGAAACATTCTAGCTTTAGACTCATAGCTGGTTGAAATTAGATTTTGAAATCAATGTTCGGGTTCACTGTGCTTCAAAATTCTATCTTTAAAATTTCTTTAGACTTTGTCGAGTATCGGGTTCGACCACTGGGACTTATCGTTAAAAGGAACCAGCTGTTGCTAAGGGAAACAATATCGTTATAATAAGACAGACGCAAGGATATTTGATAATATTGAAACAGATGTATCAAATGAAACGACGTCGTTAGTGTAAGAATCAGACGTAAGGACAATCGCTAACATGAAATCAGACGTGACTTGGGAACAGTGTTTGAGAAGTGAACAACTGTTGGTTTAAGAACAATCAGCCGTTGGTTTATGAATCAGACGCTGGTTCTAAGAAAATCAGTTGTTGGTTTATGAATCAGACACTGGTTCTAAGAAAATCAGCTGTTGGTTTATGAATCAGACGTAAGGTATTTAGTGAAGTTGTTCGGAGGTCAACGGTCAACTCAGCCGCAAGATCAACAACGATGAAGGACTAACCCAATTCAGACGCAAAACAACTCACGACTGATTGTATACCAATATCAGCGGCTGAACGCAACACTTAGAATTTTCTTAACACAAAGGTAACTGCTGAAAAGAGGAACCATTGATTATAACTTGGTGTTGTAACATCAAAACGACGGCTGCGTTATCAGCCGTTGCCTATCAAATCAGACTTAACTTCTGATTTGAATAGAAACTCCGATTACATAGCGTCAAGTTCCGATGTTACCATCCACCGGAAGGAGGAACATTCATGAACATACTACTTAAACCCAATTGCTCAACATTTGAAAACAACATTTTCATCTTCTTCATCGAAGCACTCTTTAAAATTTGCAACAGAAACAAAACTTGAACCCGACCATCCTTCCATTTTCGTAAACATGCGTAACATGGTCATAACTTATCTTTAACGTAAACAGGCAACAATCATGCACTAAAAAAACAATATTCTTTAAAATGGCGTATAAAGAATCAGTCTTTACTTGCCTTAAACCTACGAAACACAGAAGCAACGGGTCTCAACAGGAGTTCTCCGCATGCACCACCACGAGCACCTTGAAGTTTTGAGAGAAAAAGAGAGATTTTCTGGACAACAATGAAACTCTCTTGTTATGAAAACAATCATATACGGGATATTATTTGTAGTAGGTATTAACACTCGAGTAGGAATGGGATCCTACCAACCCGTGTCCTTTTCAAAAGAATTTGTCAAATACTCCTTACTACTGTTTTGAATTTGAAAAATTTACCAAAACATTTTAAAAGAACTATTTTGTCCAGCCGATGGCATTTTAAACCAAAATCTGAAATCTGCTCGTGTTTATGCTCGGGCGACGGCTGCCTGGAACCCATCCGCGTCGTGCCTCAAAACAACAACTGAAATCAGCTGTTAAAACAATCGAAATAAACTTAAGGCTAAAATACGTAATATCAAATAAGCCCTTAAAATAGAAAAGGGTTAAATATGTGGTCCTATGGATTTTGGGACGCTACAATCATGCTCGATAAGAAATTTTGAAAGTGTATCATACCAAGCACTGGGTGCTTGCTTCAACCCGTATAGAGCTTTATCCAGTTTGTAAACATGATATGGATATGTATGATTAACGAAGCCAGAAGGTTGTGAAACATACACTTTCTCAGTTAAGATGCCATTTAGAAAGGCACTCTTCACATCCATCTGAAAGACTTTGAAGTCTTTGTATGAAGCATATGCAAGAAACATGCGAATGGCTTCTAATCTAGCTACTGGTGCAAAGGTCTAATCAAAATCTATGCCTTCCATTTGTCTAAATCCTTGTGCTACCAGTCTAGATTTATTTCTAATTACTATGCCATAATCATTCAGTTTATTCCTAAAGACCCATTTAGTTCATATTACTGAATGATTAGAAGGTCTATGAACTAGTTTCCATACATTATTTCTCTTAAATTGATTTAGTTCTTCTTGCATAGCATCCATCCACTCGGGTCAGCTAAGGCCTTTTCTATCATCTTAGGTTCTATATGCGATATGAATGCTGAATTGAAATACTCATGCATAAGCTGGCCTCGTGTGCGAATAGGAGAGTGTACATTACCTTTGATCTGCTCGGGTGGATGATTTATATTCCACCAAAGATAAGATCCGATTGGATTAGCTCCATGTTCTGCTTGAATGCTTGGCTGGATTGCTTCATCTGGATTGGCTGATACCAATTGATAAGGGCTTTGATCTAGACTTGGTTCAGATACCAATTGATGTGAATCTGCTTGCGCGTCTGAAGCTGGTCTAGATTCCAGTTGATAAGCATTTCCTTGCACATCTGTTGCTCCATCACCAGCACTTGGCGAGATTTGTTCCTGTACTTGGTCAATGTTAGTCAAATCAATGACTACTGGGTTACCTGTGATTTAGGCCCCAGTCTGGCGAGAAATGGAATTTCAACGGCCAAGATTCCCAGTTGAAGATTACTTTACTCTCTGCGATGGAGATGTTTAGCCTGTTGTCGCTTGAAAATGCTGGTTTTATGATCTATGCCTTAGGTGCGTCTTCTTCTTACGAGCGTAGAGCTTAGTAGAGTCCCTGTGGTTTGACATTTCCCTGATGTGTTTCCGGAGGAGATTCCTGGTTTTCCTCCGAGGCGGGAGATAGACTTCACCATTGAGCTGGTTCCTGGTACGGCTCCGATTTTGCGTGCTCCGTATCATTTAGCGCCTGTTGGGTTGAGGGAGCTTAAGGTTCAGCTTAGTGATTTGCTGGAGAAGGGATTCATTAGGCCTAGCATGTCCCCGTGGGGAGCGCCTATCTTATTTGTCAAGAAGAAGGACGGGTCGATGAGGATGTGCATCGACTTTAGACAGTTGAACAAGGCGACAGTGAAGAAAAGGTACCCTTTGCCTAGGATCGATGATCTTTTTGACCAGTTGCAAGGGTCTGCCGTATATTTTAAGATCGATCTTCGTTTGGGGTACCATCAGTTGCGCATCCGTGAGCAGGATGTTGAGAAGACTGCGTTTCGTACGAGGTATGGGCATTACGAGTTTCTAGTTATGCCTTATGGTTTGACGAATGCTCCCGTAGTTTTCATGGATTTGATGAATAGAGTCTTTAGAGAGTTCATCGATCAGTTTGTGGTTGTGTTTATCGATGACATTTTTTCTGTACTCTAAGACTCCGTTGCAGCACAAAGAACATTTGATGCTAGTTCTTCAGAAGCTTCGAGACTCGCAGTTGTATGCTAAGTTCTCCAAGTGCGAGTTTTGGTTGGACCGAGTTGTGTTTCTGGGTCATGTGATTTCTGTTGATGGTATTTCTGTGGATCCCAGTAAGGTTGAGGATTTTCTTAACTGGGAGCGTCCCAAGAGAGTCGCTGAGATTCGTAGTTTCTTAGGATTGGCTGGCTATTATCATCGTTTTATCGAAGGATTCTCTAGTATAGCAAAGCCAATGATGCGGTTGACTCAGAAAGACAGGAGGTTTGTGTGGACTGAGAAATGCGAGAATAGTTTTCTGTTGCTCATAGAGAAGCTAACTTCTGCGCCTCTGTTAGCTCTGCCGTGTGGTTCAGGTGGTTTTGTAGTTTGTGCACATGCTTCCTTGAATGGATTGGGTTGTGTGTTGATGCAGAATGGTCGAGTCATTGCTGGGTTGTGTGTCAGAATGGTCGAGTCATTGCTTACGCCTCTCGGCAGTTGAAACCGCATGAGACTCGTTACCCAGTCCATGCCATGAAGTTATTAGCAATGGTTTTTGTTTTGAAGATTTGGCGCCACTACCTGTTTGGTGAGCAATTTATGGTGTACTCCGACCACAAGAGTCTTCAGTATCTGTTTTCTCAGTCAGATTTGAATATGAGACAGCGTAGATGGATGGAGCTGCTAAAAGATTTTGATTGTGAGATCAAATACCAGCCTGGGAAGATGAATGTAGTTG
>KV004764.1:451936-470224 GCA_001598015.1 Dorcoceras hygrometricum
ATTTGGCGTCACTACCTGTATGGTGAGCAATTTGTGGTGTACTCCGACCACAAGAGTCTTCAGTATCTGTTTTCTCAGTCAGATTTGAATATGAGACAGCGTAGATGGATGGAGCTGCTAAAAGATTTTGATTGTGAGATCAAATACCAGCCTGGGAAGATGAATGTAGTTGCTGATGCATTGAGCAGAAAGGCTCAAGTGGCGATGCTGGCTTCGATGCTGATTTCGAAGGTCCATGAGCATCTTAGCACTACTGGTTGGAGGTTTACCCCGCTGAGGATTATGTTGTGGTGTCTTCTTTGCAAGTTGAGCCACAGATTGTTGATAGCATTAGAGCAGCTCAGAGGACTGATCCATCCATCCATGAGTTGAAGCTGAAGGTGAGAGCTAGACAGTTGGAAGACTGTACTGTCTCTTCTGATGGTTGTTTGAGGTTTCTTGGCAGGATTGTTGTGCCAAATCTAATTTATTTGAAGGAAGAGATCTTGTGAGAAGCTCATTGCAGTAGATTCAGTGTCCATCCTGGTGCAAGGAATATGTATCATGCCTTGAAGCAGCATTACTGGTGGGTAGGTTTGAAGAGTGATGTTGCTGATTTTGTGGCTAAATGTCTGAATTGTCAGCAAGTCAAGGCTGAGAGGATGAGACCTGGTGGTATGTGTTAGAGTAGGTGCCCAACTAGCCAACTTGTGGCATGTGGGTTCTTGTTAACTCTTTGTAAAACGATCTTTATTTATGAAATTCGTAATCTTTTATGGAATTATTTATCTTCATTATTTTATAATGTTAACAATTGTGTTGGATAAAGACCTCGAATGAATCATAGTGTATGTTAGATGTGATAGTGGATATGATGGCTATCATGAAACATATCTAAGAGTCACTGTGTATTCTAAACTCGTTCCTAGTCGATTGGACCGTCAAAATGAGGATAAGGCCGCCTGAGCTTGAGACTAGCATCTGCGATGTGAAGTACCACGTTTCATTGGTAGGGAACATTGTGATGTTCTGAGCATTCAGATGGATAGTGCCTAGTGATCTATCGAACTACCCTCGTTCGGACTTTCCAAGTGGTTACCATTTGTCGAGTGGATTAAGTCCGAGGTCTTTGTTGTAAAGATTAGCCCTCATTACTCGAAACGTCATTGAGACTCTACATGATAGGTGCCTCACTTTGACCCGTTTACCGACTCAGTTGGGGTCATCAGGTGGCGGGATTGGGTGAGGTCCCGATGCATGTAGGAGTCGATGCTTCATTGTCGAGGATTCACCGCTCGCCTTTGTGCATGGATATCCTATGCTATCTTTGGAGATAATAGTGTGACAAATCTCTGGCCAGAGTACTAGGTGTGATTTAGGTAAATGGGTTTACCTAGTAACACATGCGATGTCGCTATTTGATCTCCAAGATGTATGCATGGTTATTGGATCTCTAGCGACTCTCGATTTACCAATGGTCGTTGATCTGATCGGGATATTTGTGTTGAAAGGACCGTATTGTACGCTAACCATGAGCGACTGGTTCTTGCATGCACTATCAGTGATACCTAGGGGATCATGGGGCGATGTTGCTAGACGCTTTACCATGATCGATGGGTTAGTCCGAAAAATGTGGTTTCAGAGTCGCAAAATGTTGTGAGCCCACGGCTAGCTGTATCCCTGAACCATTAAGGGTCACACAAGTACTGGTTTCTCAATAGTGATACCTAGGGGATCATGGGGCGATGTTGCTAGACGCTTTACCATGATCGATGGGTTAGTCCGAAAATGTGGTTTCAGAGTCGCAAATGTTGTGAGCCCACGGCTAGCTGTATCCCTGAACCATTAAGGGTCACACAAGTACTGGTTTCTCAATTCCCGCACGGAAATCAAGCTCAATTTGTTGAGTATAGGAGGAGGAAGGATGTAAGTGCGACTTCCTAAAATTAAATAGGGTTAAAATGCAATTTCCCTAAAGTTTGGGCTAGTTTGACTATCCTTGAAACTTGCAGGGGCCAAACTGCTATTTTGGATTAGGTGGTCCGAAAAATTGTTTTCGCATCATAATGCTCAGTTTTTTAAACTGTGTAGATCGGTCCGATCTGATCGTCGATCGAGATTATGATGGAGCCACAGTGATGGACTTGAAACAAAAGTGCACTCTGGGACTGGGCCAGACCCAAGCCCATTAAGCCGGTTCAAGCCCATGTAGAATCTATAAATAGGGCCCTAGGGTTTGCATTTGATATAGTACCAAAACCCTAAACACTTCCTCCCTCTCATCACATCCTCACGCCGCCGCCGCCGCCTCGCCCGTCTCCGCCCGTCGCCGTCATCGGACTTGTTCCGACCGTTCCGACGAGGAGATTCCGTCCATGAAATCTTCGTCGTGTTTTCTAGTGCAGACCGACGAAGGAATTGAGAATCCAGTCGTGGACCGGATTAGGAGGACGACAACCGCCTACCGTTGAAGTGCCGATTTCCTCGTGAAATTTGTCGGATCCAGGCGCCTAGACGCCAGAAAGGTACCAATATAAACATCCTATGTATGTTTATGTACTGTTCTAATAGTGTATTGACCGTTCCCGGGTACAAATTTTTAAATCTTCCGCTGCGCCACGGGAGCGGGATCCGGAGTCGCCGCTGCGCCAACAGTATGTTGCAAAGCTTAGAGGTGCCCCAATGGAATTGGGAGCACATAGCTATGGATTTTGTCACGCATTTGCCTCGTTCCAGCAAATGTTGTGATGCGTTTTGGGTTGTGATCGACAGATTGTCGAAGTCTGCTCACTTCATTCCCTACAATATGAGCTATTCTTTGAGAAGATGGCGAAACTGTACATAGATTTTGTGGTGTGTTTGCATGGTGTGCCAGTTTCGATGGTTTCAGATCGTTATCCTCGACTTACTTCCAGGTTTTGGAAGAGATTGCAAACAGCTTTGGGAACTAGATTGGCCATGAGTACAGCGTATCACCCCCAGACAGATGGCCAATCTGAGAGAACTATCCAGATTTTAGAGTATATGTTGAGAGCTGTTGTGATGGACTTCAGTGGTAGCTGGAAAGACTCGTTGTCTTTGGTTGAGTTTTCCTACAATAACAGCTATCAGGTCACGATTGGCATGACACCATTCGAAGCTTTGTATGGCAGGAAGTGTAGATCGCCAATGTGTTGGGAAGAAGTGGGAGAGAAGCAGCTGTCTTCCCCCGAGTTTGTGCAGCAGATGAGAGATCACGTGGACTTGATTCGTCAGAGAATGAAAGCTGCTCAAGATCGCCAAGCCAGTTATGCGAATAAAAGGCGTAGGCCTTTAGAGTTTGAGGTTGGTGATCTAGTTTTCCTTAAGGTTTCTCCTTTCCGCAGTGTTATGAGATTTGGTCTCAAGGGAAAGTTAGCTCCTCGTTATGTTGGTACTTATGAGATCTTAGAGAGGATTGGTCCTTTGGCTTATCGGCTGTTGTTGCCACCAGATTTGTCTTCCTTACATGATGTGTTTCATGTTTCGATGCTGAGGAAGTACGAGCCAGATCCCTCGCATGTGTTGAGAACTGATGAGGTGGAGTTAGATCGTACTTTGAGCTATGTTGAGTATCCCTTGAAGATCTTGGATAGAAAAGAGAAACAGATGAGGAACAAAACCATTCCTTTGGTGATGGTTCAGTGGAGCAAACATGGTAGAGAGGAAGGTTCGTTATGTTGGTACTTATGAGATCTTAGAGAGGATTGGTCCTTTGGCTTATCGGCTGTTGTTGCCACCAGATTTGTCTTCCTTACATGATGTGTTTCATGTTTCGATGCTGAGGAAGTACGAGCCAGATCCCTCGCATGTGTTGAGAACTGATGAGGTGGAGTTAGATCGTACTTTGAGCTATGTTGAGTATCCCTTGAAGATCTTGGATAGAAAAGAGAAACAGATGAGGAACAAAACCATTCCTTTGGTGATGGTTCAGTGGAGCAAACATGGTAGAGAGGAAGGTACGTGGGAACTGGAAGAGAAGATGCTGCGTGAGTGGCCGCATCTGTTTGAGTGAGCGATGCCTCAGATTCCAATAGTTGGTTCCTTGTTTTTCCTGGTAGATGTTTGCTTAAGTTCTTTTCCCCAGTTATCTTGAACTCTTGTTTTGGAGTTGATTGATTTCGAGGATGAAATCCTGTTTTAGTGGGGGACAGATGTGAGACCCGAAATCTGATGAGATTAATTGAGTTAATTAATCGGGTTTTATTGAGATCAGCTTTGCGTTGATGAGCTTGGTGAAGCTATCGGGTTTTGTTTTAGCCCTTAGAACAGTTCTGGAGAAATTGAGTTTGGCACGGAATCTATTCAGCAGTTAGCACGGGTCATCGCTGAATGTTAGCGTTCAGCAGTGGTGACATCAGCAGTTGTCGCTGGGTGGTTGTGTTCAGCAGTTGTAGCGAGATCTGTTGTCGTTAGTGTTCAGTGGTGAGATAGCGTGCTTTCAGTAGCGGGTGCTAGTACGTCGTCGTTTGGATTAGTTGGAACGACAGCATTTTGTATTGGCGAAGAAGACTCAGCTGTGAGTTGCGTTAGCGTTAGCTGTGTGAGAGATCTGTTGTTGCGTTGCGAAAAGATGTTGGTTAGTGTTCAACAGTGAGTAGCGGGTAACGTGTCCAGTTGCTACAGTAGTTCTCTGCGACGTAGTTTGGGTTAGTAGAGATCTATTCTGGCTTAGAGAGAGATCTGTTGCAAGATCTGTTTGCGAGCGGGAATATCAGTTGCGATAGTTTAAGTGTTGGTGGATACTGTTCCTTCAGCTGTGATCAGCTTTGACTTATATTAGTGGACTTGGTCTTCGATTTGAGTATCTAGTTTCCACACAGAAAATTTCCCGATAGCAAATTCTGTCGCGATACCCTAGTTACTGTTCATCGAACCTTATCTTCTTCGATTGCCGACGGTAGACAGCTCCGATTGAAGTAAGAGTGGTAGCGTTGGAATCCTCTTGCTGAGACGCTTCGTTTGGATATTGTTTTCAAACATTTGCTTCAAGCTGGTGAGGCGTGCGAAGAGATCTCCCTTGTGTAGTCTGTTAGCATAAGCGTCGAATTTCGCTCCAAGCTTGTTGGGGTAAGTAAAGTTCCTGCCTTTGAGCTTTGTTTAGAGCTTTCTGTTGAGTTAGAGAGGTATGATTAGCGTTGGTGGAGTTTGTAACTCCCAGCTGCTGTTTTCTGTGCTTCGGTCCCTGAGGAATTGCGTGTTACCGTTGAGCAGGTGGTAGATCTATGTGCTCGGGACGTGATTGTGGCAATCTGCTGTAGTAATTGTTGCACAGAGAATTTAGGTACGTGTGTGAGCTTGTTACAGCTTAGGATTGAGCATGGATTATGTGCTTTGCTGTGTATGCTCTGTGCTGTTATTGATTTTGCCTTGTTATGATATTATTTGTTGCATTTGCATACACGCATTATCCTGTTGAGCTCCGTTTTTCTAGCTGTGCCTGTTCTGTTTATTTGAGAGTACCAGGATACTGTGTTTGAGGACGAGCGGGTAGTTCCCGTATACCTTAGAGGCCGATCGGGTAACTCCCGTGTCCCTCTTCTCCCTGCTGGGTTTGTTAGCCGCTATGAGCGGAGTGGGTAGCTCCCACATCTCATGAGTGGCCAACAACAGGTGGAGCTGTTTGTTTAGCATCTAGTACGGTGTACTGGAGATAAGTGGGTAGCTCCCATGTGCTCAATATACCCGTGGCCATAGTCCGTTTTCCCTTTGATCAGATCTTGCTGTTGAGCTGTTGTTGCGATCCTTTGGCTCCCTGCTTTCGGTTGTAGCCTTGATCCCTTGCATAGCATTTGCATATTTATCTGTTGCTTTTCTTATGCTGTTTGTATTGCTCTCCGTACTGGGGTTTGACCCCGATGTCCCTCTGGGACTTGTGTATTGTTGCCTGTATATGTTTTCAGGTTTCCCAGGTTTCTCTACTGGTCGTGGCTTTGACAAGCTGGAGGTGCCCCAGGAGGTGGATAGAGTGTCCCAGTTAGCGTATAGCATATATGTACTAGTACTATCAGCCGGGGAATGCCCTGTGCTTGTGGGATTTAGTTGTAGTACTTGTATTTGTTTAAATGATGTACTCTTGGATTGAGTGTTTGTAAATTGGGATATTTTAATTAGGTTTCCCAGGTTTCTCTACTGGTCGTGGCTTTGACAAGCTGGAGGTGCCCCAGGAGGTGGATAGAGTGTCCCAGTTAGCGTATAGCATATATGTACTAGTACTATCAGCCGGGGAATGCCCTGTGCTTGTGGGATTTAGTTGTAGTACTTGTATTTGTTTAAATGATGTACTCTTGGATTGAGTGTTTGTAAATTGGGATATTTTAATTATGATTGTATTTTAAATTATATGTTTTAAACCGTCAGGCCTAAAGCGAAAAATTTACCACTATTTTATTGCTTCCGCGTTGTGCTTTATGTGGTTTTGCTCTGATTTGTGCACGAGGCCTGACAGCAGATCTTATCAATCATCATCATCTTGTGATCTTCAGGTACGACGACTCAGCCGACCACACAAGGTATAGTGGTATTCAGGAGCAACGACTCAGCTAGCCACCATATCAACACAACGTTGGACCTTTCTGGCATGACGACTCAGCCGATCGATCACAACGTGCAAATGGATTCAGCTTCCAAGAAATCAGGCTCAATATGTATGCGTGAATGCACAGCAGATTCATGCTTACTCAATGCATAACATCACACGCACATAACACAGATATGAGCACAAATCATTCAGCAGGAAATGCAAAACACAGCAGCTAATACACGAAGGAAATATCCCAAAGCTGATAACAAAGGTGCTAAAATCTAGCTCAATTCGTACCTCAACCAGCTTCTACCTCAACAGATCTTACAACAACAAGGGAGCAGCAACCAACTCAAGTCTACTGTCCAAGAAGCTTCATGGCGAACTCAACAGAAGACACTACCAGCTAAAATCTGTTAAGATATCACAATATCAATTCTGGACTCAAACAACTTAATTTCTAAAGCCCAGTAGCATGACTCAGCTACCTAACTCCAACAGAGCACTACTCAGCTCTCATACGAAGCTTAAATCGGTAAAGAATCACTTACCCAAAGCTGTTAAAGAACAGAAGAACTATTGGTCCACAATCGTGAAGACATATGAACACTGCAACAACTTCGCGCTCCTCAAATCCGGCGACTCCAGTCTCCAAATTGGTATCAATCGAAAGCCCTAGAGAAGATGAGCTCAGCGCTACCAATATTGCTCCAAACGGCGACGAAAAACGACGGCAATCGACGGAAATAGGGTTCGGGTGAACAGTAACAATCAAGGGTTACCGAGATGAAGATAGGGAATATCTGGTTCGAAAAATATTCTAAGTGTCGATCAGCACTTATATTTAAATCCCCAGTCAAAGCTACAACAGAATTCAATTCACCGACAAGTTCAGATCTCATTGCTAAGACAAAAGTCTCTCAATTCTGGCCTCAGCTATCACTCACATCTGCCAACGCTAACTCAGATCTGATCTCCAAACAAACACGCGTTTCTGATGTCAAAACGACGTCGCTTTTACTTATCAAAACGACGTAGAATCGGAGTCCGCTCTCACAACAGATCCCTAAAATGCTCCTCAGATCTTGATCACATCTGTATTCACGAAACCGCACCGGTCTACCCAGTACCGTTGACCAATGTTGACATCTGAACAACTCTGGACCACTAACCATCGCTGACTTCCTCGAGTAGAAACTCACATCTGCTCATGCCCGCTAAGCAGATTTCATTCACTAATGTCAAGTCTGAATACGCCATAGAAGTAGCATTCTCTTGCAACGCCATATCTGACTAAAACCCAAACGACAGCGTTTCGCTTCCTGCTTCCGACAATTCATGCAAACACACAAGGACACATCTGAACATCCAGATTCCGCTCAAATCTTAAATTCTAAAAATCACCAAGTACTCAAATCTGAAAACCTGATACTCAAAACTCAATTAGCTAATTCTAAACCAAATCTGATTAGCTAATTAAATCTTACATAGAAAATTCTAGTCCTCACAGCCCATGGTCGAAACCCCTCCGGCTGGACCACCCCCAGGTCCAGCCGGCCCTACTGGACCAGCCACGGCTCGAACCATGAGCCACATGGTTCGGCCGAGACATTAAACTAGCGACGTGCATCGCTACACGCACGCCTGCTCGACCAGCCACGATCCAGCCAAGATCTAGCCCTCTTGTCCTCCCCTATGGACCATCACTTGCCCACCATGGACCATATCCAAGCCCAGAACATCCCTTGGCCGAAACATGCAAGAAACGATCATAACATGTTGTAAAAATATGAAACATGCGTGGATCTAAAACTTTAAACGTAGATCAATGCAATTCGCATACAATTCAGGAATTTGAACATTAAAAATAGTTTAATATGGCGTAAATGGTGAGAAAAAGGATTAAATGTTTGGATTGGAGAAAGGTATGATCTGCGAGTTAGGGACGTGACCGCCTTGGATCACCAAAATTCTTGAAGAAAATCGATGGCTGCACTAAGGGGATGGGGACGACTATGGAGGAGTAGAGTGGAGGCTAGGATTGCCAATAATTAGGTTTGAAATAATGGGTGGTGACCAAATGACCCCTCATGTTTAATTAAGAAAATTAAATGGAGTTTTATAATCCTAACCCTGCATTAAATTGAAATGTTAATTAAAAATTTAAACATGGCTGTAAAATCTCTAATTTTCGTAATAAAAGGCCTCCCCAATTTTAAAATATAATAAAGTCCATTAAAACATCCCGTATAGGCGAAAACGGGTCCCCTAAAAAATACTCATAAAAAACCCAATTTTCGGTAATTGCCGCTTGAAAATAGTAATTTTATTCTTAAAATCTAAGGGCTTAAAACTCTCAAATAATTTTTATCTCGGTCGTCCATGGTTTCGTCCGCGCGTCCTAAACTCGAACAGACTAAAAACATACGTGCATGTCATGCAACATTAAAATCATAATTAAACCACATAAAATAGCATATAATTTTCTAAAATACTTTTCCCCCTAGTCATGCACTCATTTCTACGTATTCAGGATTTCTAGGCGATACAACTCTCCCCCCTTAAAAGGAATTTTGTTCCCGAAATTAAGTACGTACCAAATAGCTCAGGGTAGCGTGTCCGCATATCGGCCTCAGTCTCCCAGGTAGCCTCATCCTTTGTGTGATTCTGCCATCGGAGTTTGACCATCGGAATACTCCTCGCTCTAAGTCTGCGCTCCTCTCGAGCCAAAATCTATACTGGTCGCTCCTCGAATGATAAGTCTGGCGCTAACTGGATCGGCTCAAAATCAAATACCTGCGACGTATTCGGAACATAATTCCGTAGCATTGAGATGTGGAATACATTGTGAACCGCTGACAGGCTGGGTGATAACGCTACTCGATATGCCAAAGTACCAATCCTCTCAAGAATCTCAAATGGCCCAATGAATCTAGGACTGAGCTTTCCCCTCCGGCCAAAAGGCATCACGCCCTTCATGGGCGATATCCTCACAAACACGTGATCCCCAACAGCCAACTCCAGATCTTGTCATCTCTGATCGGCATAACTCTTCTGATGACTCTGGGCTCTCCTCATCCGATCCCGAATCCTCGTCACAATGGCTGCTGTCTGCTGCAGTAGCTCCGGCCCAATCAGCACTCTATCTCCAACCTCATCCCAGTGCACGAGAGATCGACATCTCCTCCCGTACAGAGCCTCATAAGGAGCCATGCCAATCGATGCCTGAAAGTTGTTGTTGTATGTGAACTCTACCAGCGGCAATCTCGCGTCACACGCACCCTGGAAATCTATCACACAAGCTCTCAGCAAATCCTCCAGAATCTGGATGACTCTCTCCGACTGACCATCCGTCTGCGGGTGAAACACCGTGTTGAACGCCAACCTAGTCCCCAAGGCAGCGTGTGAGCTCCTCCAAAACACAGATGTAAACCTGGTGTCCTTGTCAGACACTATAGAGACTGGTATGACATTGTAATGCCCGGGATTATGATATTAGATTTGATGATTTCGAATTTTCAGATTTTCGTTTTTAATGAATTTTGGTTGATGATTTGGATTTCTTCTGGAAATGTTGCATTCCAAGTTGAAATTCTTTCGAATGAAATCGGGTTGAAATTCAAAGTTGAATTGGTGAATTTCGGTAGGAATCTGATGTCCTGGTGTTTTGATGAAAGCTGGTAGAATACGACCAGTTGTTGATGATACAGGTGGGATACACAGTTATGTTGAGAAAACCAGTCGTACAGAAAAACAAGTCGCAGCGGAAAATCAGCTGTTGTGTTGTGAGGGATTTTCTTGCGACTGGGTAACCAGCTGGTGGTGAGAGGAACCAGTCGTTGGTGAGAAGCAACGTCGTTTTATGGAGGTTAAAACGCAGCATTTTGAATGAAGTAGGTGTTGATCAGCTGATAACAGAGAGTATGACGTATTCATTACGAAGTCGTTTAAATTATTTCGCGCGACCAGTCGCTGAGGGTGAGGTGATGTCGTTTTGATAAATTGAAACGCAGCGTGTTGATTGTAACGCTTGTGGCAGCTACTGGCAGCGAGGGTAATGTATCCCATACGTCATCGTTGGGTAATTTAGTGAAACCAGCTGTTGGCAGAAAAGATGACGCGATTCTTTACGTCATCTGAATTGTTTTGCGTTTCAGCAGTTGGTCAAGTCGACAGAAGCTGTCATCAGTTGTTGGCGTGCCGCGGAGTCGTTTTAATTAGTTGATGCGATGTCGTTTTGAGGCGTGAAGAGAAATGCAATGTCTGATGGTTGCTGCTGGTTTTATCGAAAGGAAAAGCTGGTATCTATGGAGAGTAAACGTTGGTTTCTGTCGTAAGATACCTACTGTAGCAACGTATGCTTAGCCAGAACAACAACTGGTGGAATTTAAACAAGAGTTGAGGAATCTGGTTAGCGATATGTATGAATACAGGAATCTTTTTCAGACGGTGTGTGCATATCTTATTTTTGTCGATAACTACTCAACATGACACGTGGAATTCATAGAGATTGTATGGGAACTCTGCAGGAAACAGAGATCTTCTCCTATAAATTGAAGTTAATCTTGGTAATTTTGCTACAGACACCATAATTAGATTCTGTGACGAGGCTTCAGAAGTGAGAATTGAAGTGGTTCAAAACAGAGATAAACGAAGGTATAATTTGACATTGAGAATCAGGGATTAGAGTACTCGAGAATGATATTTCTTGAGTTATCCCGCAAAACCACATACTTGCTAGTTATTGTTCTTGATTTAAAACTTGAGATTATCTGTGTGATCCATCACAGGTAGTGGATCTTTTATTTCGATATGAATATGATGATACGAAGAGAAAATGAATTGATTCTAATGCCAAGGTGAGGTGACCTTATATTTTCGAAGTCAGAGTGGTTTAGTTAGATGGATATCCATGTCAAGATCGTATACGAATCTTGATGGAATTGATGTGAAATAGAATCAATTCTTAGTTGAAGAGAAGGGATATGTTCAGTTTATTTTGAGTTAATATTTTTGTTATGAACTTGTTTATGTTATTGCATGAACCTGTCGATTATACTGAGATTGTTTCTCACCGGAGTTTATCCGGCTGTTGTTTTGATTTGTATGTGTGCATGACAACAGGAGGAAAGAGCTGAATTGGTGGGACAGGGGTAGCAAGAACCTAGAAGAAGGGCGACAAACAAAAAGACTAGGAACCTGCTGTTAGTTTAGCTTCTTGGACAAGTATTGCTAGTCTTTGTTGTATCTGGTTTTGTAATACAACTGGTCAGGAGTTATGTCCGTGAACTTATAGTGTGTAAATCATTGTACAATGTATGCCCTGTTTATAAATAAACAGCCTTTACAACATAATTTGAGTTTCCTTAGCTCACCGTTTCATATTAAGAGTTCATCAAGAATATGAGAGAAACAAGTTTTTTTTTAAAAAAAAAAATGTGTACGCATAAAACCAGATTCGACTTAGTAAACTCTTTGGTTTAACTAGTCGCCATAAGATGAGATTAGAATAATTGTGGGAAGAGAGTCTCACATCAGGTTGTATCAGAGCACCACTAATATCTTGGATTGAGTTAGATGAGCGGGGTAGAACGAGTCTTCTTGAATGATTTATTAAATTGATTTCATGCTTGCATGGTATATGTCTTACTGTTTGGAATTTATATCGCATGATTGTGTGATGAAATGGTAAGAGTATGCCAGACAGACTCATGAATTACATGATATCTGAAATCTGAATTGAATAGTAGCATGTATTAAACGAAGTATGAATTAGAACTCGATCTCTTGAGAAGCAGCACAAGAATGTGTGCTAATCATAAGAGGGACTAAGATTTGTTATCGATATGATGAGGAATTATGAACAAATCTGTTTGATTTTTAGATATGCCTCCTCGACGAACAACTACCCGGTAGACAGGAACTGTTCCGCAAACAGAGCAGGGTAGTACTTCGACTGATGCGTTGAATGCAACTGCAACTCCGATGGAAACACTGTTGAAACGATTTAAATCCTTTAAACCGCCAACATTGACAGGAACAGAAAATGCAATAGATTGTGAGAACTGGTTGGAAGATATAGAACAGTTATTTGAAGCGTTGGATTATACCGATGATCGTCGGGTGAAATTGATAATACACCAGCTGCATGATCTTAGTAAGAGCTGGTGGGTAGCGACGAGGAAAGCTCTTGAAAATCAGGGTACGGTGATTACTTGGGCTGTATTCAAAACTGCTTTTTATCAACGGTTCTTTCCAGTTTCGTATCGGAAGGACAGAGGAGCAGAGTTTGCAAATTTGCGACAAGGGAAGCTAAAAATCGAAGAATATGTTGCCAAGTTCACAAGTTTACTCAAATTTGCTCCGCACGTTGTCTGTTGAACCCTTAGATGAAGTAGTATCTGTTTCTTCACCTCTGGGAAGGGATATCTTATCGATGAAATATGTTAGAAATTATATACTACAGTTTGAGGGTCATGAGATTGAGATTGACTGTATTGTGCTTGGGTTGTCTCATTTTGATTGTATCATCGGCATATACATGTTAACCAAGTATAGGGCAATAGTGGATTGTTTTCAGAATTGATTTGATTCAGACCTGAGAAAAGTGATGAGTGGAAATTCTATGGTAAGGGATCACGAGCCAGAATTCCCTTAGTTTCTGTTCTTTCTATGACTAAGCTATTGCAAAAGGGAGCTGAAGGATTCCTAATTTATGCAGTAGATGTGATGAAGTCTAGCTCGAAACTGGTTGATATACCAGTAGTTTGTGAATTTGCTGATGTCTTTCCTGATGAGATTCCAGGATTGCCTCCATTTCGAGAGGTAGATTTCAGTATTGAGTTGATGCCAGGTACACAAACGATATCGAGAGCACCTTATCATATGGCACCAATTGAATTGAAAGAGTTGAAAGAACAGCTTGAAGATCTTCTTGCCAAGGGATACATTAGACCCAGTGTATCTCCTTGGTGCGCACCAGTACTGTTTGTACGAAAGAAAGACGGGTCGATGAGGTTATGTATTGATTACCGGAAACTAAATAAAGCACGGTAAAGAATCGATATCCTTTACCCCGGCTAGATGATTTATTTGATCAGTTGCATGGTTCGTCAGTATATTCGAAAATTGACTTGAGATCCGGTTACCATCAATTGAGAGTACGAGATGAGGATATATCGAAAACTGCATTCCGAACGAGGTATGGTCATTAAGAGTTCATTGTTATTCCTATTGGATTGACCAATTCCCTGGCAGTGTTTATGAGTTTGATGAATAGAGTATTTCAGAAGTATCTTGATGATTTTGTGATAATATTTATTGATGATATTCTGATTTATTCGAAGAACCTGTGTGATCATGCTAATCATCTTAGAATTGTGTTGAGAATTCTACGAGATGAGAAATTGTATGCCAAGTTGTCGAAATGTGAATTTTAGTTGCAGAAAGTTGTATTTCTTGGCCATATTATTTCAGGTGATCGTATTTCTGTTGATCCGAGCAAGATAGAAGCCGTAATTAGTTGGCCTAGACCGACATCTGTGCCAGAAATCCGAAGTTTTATGGTCTTGGCAGGTTATTATCGTCGATTTATTTGGGATTTCTCGAGTATTGCAGAACCTATTACACAACTGACACAGAAGAATGCACCCTTCATTTGGTCTGAAGCTTGTGAAGCTAGTTTTCTTGAGTTGAAAAAGAGGTTGACTACAGCACCAGTTTTGACAATTCCTTTGGGTATTGGTGGTTTTGTTGTTTATTGTGATGCTTCGCACCAAGGATTGGGCTGTGTTCTGATGCAGCGAGAACATATTATCTCATATGTTTCGAGACAATTGAAGCCACATGAAATCCGATATCCAATTCATGATCTTGAATTGGCAGCCATCGTATTTGCATTAAATATATGGCGACACTATCTATATGGTGTGAAATTTGAAATCTTTTCGGATCATAAAAGTCTGAAATATCTGTTTTCTCAATATGAATTGAATATGAGACAAAGAATATGGCTGGATTTACTGAAAGATTTTGATTTCGAAATCAAATACTATCCAGGAAAATCCAATGCAGCAGCTGATGCCCTTAGTAGAAAGGTATGTGCTTTGTCCTTGACTACTGTGGGTGTATCTAGTTTGATAGAAGATTGCTGTATTTTTGGATATTTATTTGAGACAGATAGGCGATCGATGAGAGTTTGTACTATCAGTGCGGAACCTGAACTAGTGATTCGAATCAAAGAAGTACAAAAGAGAGATCCGAATGTCCAGAAGTCGATTGAAATGGTTAGATCTGGACATCAATATGAATATCGGGTAAGCGCTGATGATGTCTTGTATGTGAATAACAGACTTGTGGTTCCAGATGTAACAGAGTTTAAGCAACAGATATTGAACGAAGCGCATATAAGTATATTCAGTGTACATCCTGGAGGTAGAAAAATGTACAATGATTAGAGAAAGCAATACTGGTGGAAGAAAATGAAGTCTGATGTGACTGATTTTGTTTCAAAATGTTTGAATTGCCAACAGGTGAAGGCTGAGAGAAAGAAACCTGCTGGTTTATTACAAAGTCTGTCAGTTCCTGAATGGAAATGAGATCATATTTCTATGGATTTTGTGACGAAGTTGCCCAGATCATCCCGAGGATGTGATGCTATTTGGGTAATTATCGATAGGTTAACGAAATATGCTTGTTTTATTCCTTATCGAATGACCTATCGGCATGATCAAATGGCAAATCTCTATGTTCGAGAAGTGGTTAGACTTCACGGTATGCCAAAGTCGATCGTATCTGATCGAGATCCGAGATTCACTTCACACTTTTGGAGTAGCTTGCAAGAAGCTTTAGGTACGAAATTATATTTAAGTACCGCTTATCATCCTCAAACCGATGGACAAACTGAACGAACAATTCAGACTCTTGAGGATATGCTTAGAGCTGTGGTATTAGAGTTTGGTATTACATGGCAAGATTCATTACCGCTTGTGGAATTTTCGTATAACAACAGTTATCAGGCGAGTATTGAGATGGCTCCATTTGAGGCACTGTATGGAAGAAAATGTCGTTCACCATTGTATTGGGATGATGTGTAAGAGGTACCTGAGTTGGGACCAGATTTAATCAGAGAAATGACTGAGAAAGTGAAAATAATTCAGCAGAAAATGAGAACAGCGCAGCATATACAGGCTAAATATGCGAATGTCAGACGTCGACCGTTGTGTTTTGAAACAGGGGACAGAGTATTCTTGAAAATTTCTCCTTTCAGGGGTACAATTCGATTTGGAAAACGAGGGAAATTGTCTCCATGATTTATTGGTCCTTATGAAATTCTCAAGAAGATAGGCGATCTTGCTTATCGACTTGCATTGCCTCCATATCTTTCGGGTATACATGATGTCTTCCATGTATCTATGTTGAGGAAATATCTGCCTGATGCATCTCATGTTATTCCTGTTGATGAAGCTGAACTTGATGAAACTCTCAGTTATTTTGAACAACCGATTCAGATACTGGATCGAAAACAAAAGCAACTCCGAACTAAAACTATTCCCTTGGTAAAGATTCAATGGAATCGACATGGAGTTGAAGAAGCCACCTGGGAGGTGGAAGATGACATGAGACAACGTTTTCCCTATCTATTCCAATGAGGTGAGTTCTCATTGAGTATCTTCTATTTCAATATTATTATGTGTTAGAGTAGATGCCCAACTAGCCAACTTGTGGCGTGTGGGTTTATAGACTCTTTTATGAAACGATCTTTATATATGATATTCGCATTTATTTATGGAATTCTTTACTTTCATTGTGTTGTATAATGATTAACAATTGCGTTGAGTAAAGACCTAGAATACACTAAAGTGTATGTTAGATGTGATAGTGGGTATGACGGCTATCATGAAACACATCTAATAGTCACTGTGTATTCTGAACATGTTCCTAGTCGATTGGGCCGTCAAAATGGGGATAAGGCCGCCCGAGTTCGAGACTAGTATCTGCGATGAGAAGTACCACGTTTCATTGGTAGGGAACATTGTGATGTTCTGAGCATGCAGATAGATAGTGACCTGGTGATCTATCGAACCACCCTCGTTCGGACTTTCCAAGTGGTTACCATTTGTCGAGTGGATAATTACGAGGTCTTGGTTGTACTGATTAGTCCTCACGACTCGAAACGTCATTGAGACTCTACGTGATAGGCGCCTCACTTTGACCCGTTTTCCGACTCACTTGGGGTCGTTAGGCGGCGGGATTGAGTGAGGCCCTGATGCATGTAGGAGTCGATGCATCGTTGTCGAGGATTCACCGCTCGCAGACATGCGTGGATATCCTATGTTATCTGAGGAGACGATATTGTATAAATCTCAGGCCAGAGTACTAGAAGTGGTTTTGGTAAATGGGTTTACCTAGTTACACTCGCGATGTCACTATTCGATCTCCAAGATGTGTGCATAGCTATCGGATCTATAACGACTCTCGATTTACCAATGGTCGTTGATCTGATCGGGATATATGGATTGAAAAGACCGGACTGTACACTAACCACGACCAACTGGTTCTTGCAGGCACTATCAGTGATACCTAGGGGATCATGGGGCGATGTTGCTAGACGCTCTTACCATGATCCGATGGGCAAGTCCGGAATTGTGATTCCGGAGCCGCAATGGTTGTGGACCCACGGCTAGCTGTATCCCTGAACCATTGAGGGTCACACAAGTACTGGATTCGTGATTCCCGCACGGAAATTGAGCTCAATGTGTTGAGCACTTGAGGAGGATTTTAGGGAGTGCGACTTCCTAAAAGTCAACAGGGGTCAAATCATGATTTCCCACTGTTGAGGGGCAAAACTGTCATTTGGACTAGGTGATCTGAAAAATCGTTTTTCGCATCATAATATTCAATTTCGGAAACTGAGTCGATCGGTCCGATCTGATCGTCGATCGGAGTTATGATGAAACCGTAATGAATTAAACAAACCGAATGTTCATATAGGTACTTGGGCCTGACCCAAGTCCAATGGGCCGGGTCAAGCCCAAGTATATTTAATATATACACTAATGTGATTAGGGTTTAAGTAATTCATAACAACAAAACACCTAACCCTAGCTCCTAAGTTTCGGCCGCCCCTCCTCTCCTCACTAGCCGCCGCCGCAGTGCTTGCCACGCGTCGCCGCCCCTCGCCGAAGTTGCTCCGGCCAACTTTTCGAGGAGTTTCCGTCCGCGTTGATATCGTCAGGCCTTCTAGTGCAGGCTGACGAAGGAGTCTCCCTTCCGGTCGTGGACCTGATTGACGAATCTACAGCCGCCTACCGTGAAGAGACGGTCTTCTTGTAATTCCGATTGTCGCCAGGCGCAAGTCGCCAGCAAGGTAATCTACTAATCATCCTATGAATGGTTTATAGCATGATTCTATTGTATTGAATGTTTCCCGACGCCAAATTTTAAACTTCCGCTGCGCCGCCGGGAGACGGGATCCGGATCCGCCACCGCTATCCCAACAGTGGTATCAGAGCACAGGCTCGGATCCTTCAATACAATTGTTGCCATAATTGTATCTAATCTTGAAATTGCAGATCGAACAAACCAAAAAAAAAAAATTTTTTCGGCAGCGGCGCCGCCTCGCATGGCGGCCCCCCCACCAGCGCGCGCATATGCGCGCGCATGATATGCGCGCCTGCCGTGCATATCGGCCGATCGCTGGCCTTGCCCAGCGCAAATTGTTGTGCTGCTGGTGGCCGGCTGATGGGTGCCACTTCGGCCACTGGTTG
>KV004764.1:476843-493314 GCA_001598015.1 Dorcoceras hygrometricum
TCTGCAATGATTTGCTGGTGATGACAAGAATCCGACGTCTTAGAGAGGGTGAGACCCACTTAAGGCTTGGCAATGGAGCAAGAGTTGCTGCAGTAGCTATAGGGGATGTTTATTTATTTCTGTCTTCTGATTTTAAGTTGTTATCGTTTTGTTTGTTCCCGAATTAATAAAGAACATTATTTCTATTTCTATGCTTGATAGTGATGGATATTCTTGTATGTTTGCTAATTCGATTTGCAATATTTACAAGAATGAATGTTTAATTGGAATTGGGGAACGCGAAAACGATTTATACACCTTAAAATTAAAAGACGTTCCAACTCGCGATGTCGAAACACATACAACAACGATTAAGAAGAAACACGATAACTTGAACCCAGCACATCTTTGGCACGCTAGGCTAGGTCATATTTCTCTAAGTAGGATGAACAAGTTAGTTAGGAGTGACATGTTTGATCTGTCAGACATTAACTCCCTACCGACTTGTGAATCTTGTCTTAAGGGAAAGATGACTAAGCAACCCTTCAAGGGCAAGGGTGAGCGTGCTCAAGGCCTATTGGATTTGATCCATACTGATGTGTGCGGCCCGTTTAGTATTGGTACTAAATACGGTCACACATACTTCATCACCTTTACCGACGATCACTCTAAGTATGGGTATTTGTACTCGATGAAGCACAAGTCTGAATCTTTTGAAAGGTTCAAAGAATTCAAGGCTGAAGTAGAAAATCAACTTGGCAAAAGTATTAAAGCACTTCGATCCGATCGAGGTGGTGAATACTTGAGTGCTGAATTTCAAGACTATCTAAAAGAGAATGGGATTCTCGTACAGTGGACCCCTCCGGCCACACCACAGCTCAATGGTGTAGCGGAGCGTCGTAATCGAACCCTGTTAGACATGGTTCGATCCATGATGAGCTTCACTGAACTTCCTACCTCGTTTTGGGGCTATGCGCTCGAAACGGCGGTAATGTTGTTGAACAATGTCCACACAAAGGCAGTGGATAAAACTCCATGTGAGATATGGATGGGCAAACCACCCAAGTACTCATACATGAGGATTTGGGGATGTCCTTCTTACGTGAAGAAGACAGTGGGAGATAAGCTGGATACGAGATCCATCTTATGCTACTTCATTGGGTATCCGAAGAATTCCATTGGATACTACTTCTACTATCCCAGCGAAACAAAAGTGTTTTTTTCTAGGAATGCCACCTTTATGGAAAGGGAATTTCTACTTGATAGAAAAGGCAAAATAGTAGAACTCGAAGAGGTTCGAGAACCAACTGAGATACCAAGTGAATCTCCTGCGCCTCCAGAGCCAGTACCAGAAATGGTCGCACCTAGGAGATCCGAAAGGGTCCCTAGGGCTCCTGAGAGATATGGTTTTCTCCTTGAAGATGATCAAGGTGATAAAGTTGTTGGATCTGATCCAAGAACATTCAAGGAGGTAATTTCCGATGCAGATTCTAATTTGTGACTTGAAGCAATGCTGTCTGAGTTTGACTCAATGCATGCGAACCAAGTTTGGACTCTTGTTAAACCTCCCGAAGGAATTGTTCCTATTGGGCGCAAATGGGTATACAAGAGGAAACTTGGGCCTGATGGTAAGGTAATGCTCTACAAGGCACGACTGGTCGCGAAAGGTTACACTCAAAGGCAAGGTGTTGACTATGATGAAACCTTCTCGCCAGTCGCAATGTTCAAGTCAATTAGAATCTTACTTGCCATAGCCGCATGGTACGACTATGAGATATGGCAAATGGATGTGAAAACTGCGTTCCTTAATGGAAACATTAAGGAAGAGATCTATATGACGCAGCCTGGGGGTTTCACATCTGTTGGAAGCGAGCATAAGGTATGCAAGCTTCAGAGATCGATCTACGGTCTCAAACAAGCATCGAGGAGTTGGAACCTGAGATTCGATGAAACAATTAAGGAATTTGGTTTCATCAAGAATCCCGAGGAGTCATGTGTATATAAGAAGGAAGTTAAAAGCGCTGTGACATTCCTCATACTTTATGTTGATGACATTCTACTCATTGGGAATGATGTAGGAATGCTGCAGTCAACTAAAGTATGGTTGTCTAGTAGATTTTCGATGAAGGACATGGGTGAAGCATCCTATATTCTTGGAATACAGATCTATCGGGATAGATCGAAACGGATGCTCGGACTCACCCAAGCCACCTACATCGATACCATACTTAAGTGGTTCTCTATGGAAGAGTCCAAGAGAGGACACCTACCTATGTGCCACGGGGTCACTTTATCTAGGGGGTGCCCCGGGAGGTGGCTAGTGTGTCCCAGTAGCATATAGCATATATATATATATGTATCAGTTAGCCAGGGGGATGCCCTGCGCTTTGTTGTTGTACCCGTAGGGGATATGGTACATGTATGGATTATGTATGCTTTGTCGTTGCTTGTTTTATGATTTGGGAAACTTATTTTAAGTATCGCTCTATTTTAAATTATATGTTTAAAACCGTCGGGCCTAAAAGCGAAAATTTTACCCACTTTTTGATAGCTTCCGCATGTGTTTATCTGTTGTGAGCACGAGGCCTGACATTTTCAGAAAAGACAGGCCTTTCAGCAGAAGGACCAGAGTGTTAGAGTAGATGCCCAACTAGCCAACTTGTGGCGTGTGGGATTTATTGACTCTTTGTATAACGATCTTTATTTATGAAATACGCATTTCTTTATGGCATTCTTTATTTTCGTTATGCAATAATGTTAACAATTGTGTTGGATAAAGACCTAGAATGAACCATAGTGTATGTTAGATGTGATAGTGTATATGATGGCTATCATGAAACACATCTAATAGTCACTGTGTATTCTGAACTCGTTCCTAGTCGATTGGGCCGTCAAAATGAGGATAAGGCCTCCCGAGCTTGAGACTAGCATCTGCGATGTGAAGTACCATGTTTCATTGGTAGGAAACATTGTGATGTTCTGAGCATGCATATGGATAGTGACATGGTGATCTATCGAACTACCCTCGTTCTGACTTTCAAAGTGGTCACCATTTGTCGAGTGGATAAGTCTGAGTCTTGGTTGTACTGATTAGTCCTCACTACTCGAAACGTCATTGAGACTCTACATGATAGGCGTCTCACTTTGACCCGTTTACCGACTCACTTGGGGTCATTAGGTGGCGGGATTGGGTGAGGTCCCGATGCATGTAGGAGTCGATGCTTCATTGTCGAGGATTCACCGCTCGCTTATAGGCGTGGATATCCAATGCTATCTTAGGAGACAATAGTGTGATGAATCTCTGGCCAGAGTACTGGATGTGTTTTAGGTAAATGGGTTTACCTAGTAACACTCGCGATGTCACTATTTGATCTCCAAGATGTATGCATAGTTATCGGATCTCTAGCGACTCTCAATTTACCAATGGTCGTTGATCTGATCGTGATATATGTGTTGAAAGGACCGTACTGTACGCTAACCACGACCAACTGGTTCTTCCAAGAACTATCAGTGATACCTAGGGGATCATGGCGCGATGTTTCTAGGCGCTTTTCCATGATCCGATGGGCATGTTCGAAATTGTGATTTCGGAATCACAATGGTTGTGGGCCCACGGATAGCTGTATCCCTGAACCATTGAGGGTCACACAAGTACCGGATTGACGATTCCCGCACGGAAACTGAGCTCAATATGTTGAGCATAGGAGAAGGATTTTAGGGAGTGCGACTTCCTAAAAGTCAACAGGGGTAAATTGCGATTTCCCAAAAGTTGAGGGGCTAAACTGCTATTTTGGTCTAGGTGGTCTGAAAAATTGTTTTCACATCATAATACTCAGTTTTGGAAACTTTGTTGATCGGTCCGATCGGATCGGTGATCGGGATTATGATGAAGCCACGGTGATGGAAATGAACCTAATGTTCATATGGACCTGGGCCTGACCTAAGTCCATTGGGCCGGTTCGAGCCCATCACTTATTTATTAAATTAGACCTAGGGCTACAACTACAACACACTTGATCTCAGACCCTAGCCTCCACACCTTGCGCCGCCCCTCTCCCTCCTCTACCTCACGATCGCCGCCGCTCCTCCCACGCGCCGCCGTGCCGCCGCCGTCGTGATCGGACTTGTTCCGATCGTCGTGTTGAGGAGATTTTGTTCATGCCAAATTCGTCAGGCCTTCTAGTGCAGGCTGGCGAAGGAGTCGTGTTTCCGGTCGTGGACCTGATTTAGGAGGATCTACCGCCGCCTAACGTGAAGAGCCAGAATTCCCTGTAAATCTGGTTGGAGCCAGGCGCCTAGACGACAACAAGGTGACACTCTATAAAACATCCTATGTATGATTTATATATTATATTTGATGTATTGAACGTTTTTCGGGGAAATTTTTAAACTTCTGCTGTGCCCCCGGGAAACGGGATCTGGATCCGCCACTTTCGCCAACAGTGGTATCAGAGCCAAGGCTGGGATCCTTCAATACATGTATGTGTGTGAGGATTGAGGATTTAGATTAGTGATTAATTGATTTGATTTGGGATTAATCACGTGTATTTTGAGGATAATGCGAAAGAAATAAGGTTCCTGCTGGTTCATCAGCCGCAGCGCTAGTTTAAGAGATGAGAAATATCGATTTTTGGTGAAGTCAACGCTGGTCAACGGTACTGTAGCTCTTGCTGGTGGATTTTGAATCAGCAGAGATGACGTCATCGTGACGCAATGAGAGCTGCTGGTTTTAGTTTCGAGTTTGAGGTTGCTGCTGGTAGACGTTGCACTTAGCGCGAGAATGAATGAGGAAGTGACACGTGTTAGTCAACATTTTGGAGTGTTGAGTATTGGTTTCAGCAGTTGCGCTAGTGGAGGACGATCAGCAGATGGTTTGAGGAATCAGTCGCAGGAGCTGTTAATAGATATGATGGCGTAGGCGTGACGTAGTCCTTTCTGCTGGCAGTAGATTGCGTTGTGATGGTTGCTGCTGACCAGCAGGCGCACAAATACTATAATGTTGAGAAGCGGCGTCGTTTGAATTATTTGAAACGCTGCATTTTGAGCTTTTCGTTTGAGAGATCAGCTGTTGGCAGCAATGTTTACGTATCTAAAGTGACGTCGTTTGGATTAGTTGATACGTCGACGTTTTGAGTAATTTCACGCGACCAGCAGATGGTTTGTTTTGGAGCGAGAGCTGTTGTCAGCTGGTGTATCGCTACGGCGTCGTTTTGATAAGTTGGAACGGTGTCGTTTTGGAGTGTTTTCTTGCGATTGCTTTTTGGTCGTTGCTGCTGAATTTAACGAAAGGAAAGAGGGCTGCTGCTGATAGACTCCTGCTGGTCACTTCGATTGATTTTAATGAATCAGCAGGCGAGGCTTTAAGAGGTATTTATAGAAGTGTTTATCGACACTTAGAATTATTTTGAGCCAGATATTTCTTATCTCCTCTTCTCCAAACCCTCGAAATAGCTATTGTTCACCGTCTTTTTCTATCGTCATTTCCTGTCGATTCAAGCCTTTGTATTTGACGTTCTTGGTGGCGCTGGACTTCTTGAGACTTGCTCTTCCCATTGATACCAGTTTGGAAGCTAGGAGCAACGAGTTGAGAAATCCCGTAGGCCCTGCTCGTTCGTGAATTGCTGGTTTTGTTGAGCAGATTCTTCACTTGTTTCTTTTGAGCTTTTCGGTGAGCATTTCTTGTAGTTTGAGCTCGGTTTTTTGTAGTTAATGCCTGCGTAGAAGTGTAGGATTGAAGTATGCTTCTGGCCGTAGGATTAGCGTGATTGTGTAGCTGAATTGAGCTAAGATATTAGCTATGTTGTAACAGATTTCAGCTTCCAGGAAGTTCCTGCTGCGTGAATTGAGCTAGGAGAAATCTGTTAGGTAATTTGAAGAAGAAATGTACGATTGAGCGGCCCTTAGCAGCTTGAGCTTGAACATGTCTATAATTCGATGTTGTGAAATCTGTGGCTAGACTGATATGTGCTTACGTGAACCAGTTACTGTTTGATTGAATGTGTAGACTGTTTTACGTTTAGGCATATTATGTATTGAGCATGGATATTGAATGGCATTCATGCATACATCTTGAGCCTGATTTACAGATTTGATTTGATAACTTGATTTGGGTGCCACGTTGTGACTGGCCGACTGTTGTGTCGTGCCCGAAAAGTCCAACGTTATCGTCGGAGCGGTGACTATTGGATACAAGTGTCTACCTGTCAGGCCTCGTGCTCACAACCGATAAATACATGCGGAAGCTATCAAAAAGTGGGTAAAATTTTCGCTTTTAGGCCCGACGGTTTTAAACGTAATTTTAAAATACGACAATACGTAAAATAAGTTTCCCAAATCATAAACATTCAACAACAAATCATACATAAGTTCAACATGTATCAGACTCCCCTACGGGTACAACAACAAAGCACAGGACATCCCCCTGGCTAACTGATACACATATACATATATATGCTATACGCTACTGGGACACTCTAGCCACCTCCTGGGGCACCACCAGCTGGGTTAAACCCACGACCAGCTGTAGAACCTGGGTTTCCTGAAAACAACACAACAGAGAAACAAACCAAGCCCCGGAGGGACATGGGGTCAAACCCCAGTACGGAGAGCAACTATAAATCAGCAATAAGCAGCAAGAATAAAAATGCAGATGCTATGCATGAGATGCTGGACAACAACCCAAAGACTCCAACCGGAAAGGAAGTCAAAGCACAGCTCGACTGAAACTGCAACATATGGTGGCCACTGGGTGTGTTCCAAGTGTGGTAGCTAGCCACTCGCCAGGACACAACACATGAATACCAGATGCATCCAACAACTCAGCCTGCTGTTGCCCAACCTATGAACTGTGGTAGTTAGCCACTCGGCGCATAGGGGCTAACATAACCCAGCAGAGAGATGAGAGTGCGGTATTGCCGCTCGCCCTCGCAACCTGGTAAGAAACAGAACAGGAACGACGCAACGATTTCAATGAAACTGGAATGAGATGCAAATACGTGTATGCACATGCCGGACAATAACAAGCATATCAACATATGCACGACAACAATATCAACAACATGTACACAACACATAACACACGGCCATCTCATAGATCGGCAGCCTCAACAGGCAAATAATCACACAACACGCAAAGCCATCTCACAATTCATCCAAGCCGTCACCTAGCTGAAATTTACAAGCTCAACCCGTACCTTAATTTCCTCAAAGAACAAAGCAACTCCCTGCCTGCACAAATCTGCCCAAAACACAATACACAGATTTCAGGGAAAACAGCCAAACTCACGGCCAATTTCTCAAGAGCTCACGGCTGGAAATAAGAGGCACAAACTAGCCTTCACTCCTACCCAACCAACTTAACAGGAAACTTAAAACAAGTTCTTAAGCTAAATCGAAAGCTACCTGCACTTCGAAAAGCACGAACACAAACAGCAACTTCGTACTTTCGCTCCAGCCAAAGACAACCTCTAAAATGGGTACGAGGTGGAAGAGCTTTCCAAGAGGAGTCCAACGCTACCTCAAACGTGAAAAACGGTGGCCGGAATCAACGGGGATCTACCGGAGAAGCTCACGGTAAATAGTGACAAGGGTTGAGGAAACAGTGGACGAAGTCGAGAGAAATATTTTCTAAGTATGGGATTTTTGGGGAAAAGAAACGAAGCCAACGTTTCTAATTATAAGCGCGAGAGATCTGTTCAATTATTCTACCGACAAAACAGATCTCGCAAAACCAACGCAGGCGCTAAAATACACTAAAACCCCAAAACGACGTCGCATCAACAAAACCGCGGAGAGGTTTGCTTACGCAAGAAAATCTGGTCACTATACTAGTCGCGCGCAACAAAACAGATATGCTTACATCATCAGTTCTGAACTTTCGAAAGCCAACTAAACAAAACAGATCTCTCCTCCCGCGTTCGCTAAACGGCGTCGCACCATAGAAAGCACGCTGAACAGATCTCAACCAAATCTCTCAACAGCAACGCTTACGTCATCCACACGACGACAACACACGCTGCTGACGTCATGAGATCTATCAACAGATTTTCGCCCACAAGACTCAAAGCAGTAATGCTTACGTCATCCACACTAAACAATCACGCAATGCTGACGTCATCAAATCTGCTAACATATTTTACCAAAACATCTCTCAACAGAAATGCTTACGTCAGCCCAACGACGACAACACACGCCGCTGACGTCATGAAATCTGTCAACAGTTCTGACCAAATTTTCGAAAATCTCAAAATTTCCAGAATTGGTCCAAATGCAATTCTCAACCCGAAAATGCAACCCAAACATTCACAATGAAATCTAAATCACCAGAAATCATCAAAATTCGATTAATTCAACAATTAATCCTTAAATACAAATCCAGGTCTCACACAAAGGATCCAAGGTCTCACCAAAGATCCAAACATATACTGAGGAAATACCACATAATCCGGGATATTGTGGCTAGAGGTGACATAGCAGTTGAGAGAGTCTCCTCTGCGGACAACGTTGCTGATCCACTTACGCAGCCCTTGCCAGTACCGTTGTTTGAAAAATATCGCAAAACAATGGGACTGCGTCTGATGAGAAGTTGGCTTTAGGGCAAGCGGGAGATTGTTAGAGTAGATGCCCAACTAGCCAACTTGTGGCGTGTGGGTTTATAGACTCTTGTATGAAACGATCTTTATATATGATATTCGCATTTATTTATGGCATTCTTTACTTTCATTGTGTTGTATAATGATTAACAATTGCGTTGAGTAAAGACCTAGAATGCACTGTAGTGTATGTTAGATGTGATAGTGGGTATTACGGCTATCATAAAACACATCTAATAGTCATTGTGTATTCTGAACACGTTCCTAGTCGATTGGGCCGTCAAAACGAGGATAAGGACGCCCGAGCTCGAGACTAGCATCTGCGATGCGAAGTACCATGTTTCACTGGTAGGGAACATTGTGATGTTCTGAGCATGCAGATGGATAGTGACCTGGTGATCTATCGAACTAACTTCGTTCGGACTTTCCAAGTGGTTACCATTTGTCGAGTGGATAAGTCCAAGGTCTTGGTTGTACTGATTAGTCCTCACGACTCGAAACGTCATTGAGACTCTACGTGATAGGCGCCTCACTTTGACCCGTTTTCCGACTCACTTGGGGTCGTTAGGCGGCGGGATTGGGTGAGGCCCCGATGCATGTAGGAGTCGATGCATCATTGTCGAGGATTAACCGCTCGCAGACATGCGTGGATATCCTATGTTATCTGAGGAGACGATAGTGTATAAATCTCTGGCCAGAGTACTAGAAGTGTTTTTGGTAAATGGGTTTACCTAGTTACACTCGCGATGTCACTATTCGATCTCCAAGATGTGTGCATAGCTATCGGATCTATAACGACTCTCGATTTACCAATGGTCGCTGATCTGATCGGGATATATGGATTGAAAGGACCGGACGGTACGCTAACCACGACCAACTGGTTCTTGCAGGCAGTATCAGTGATACCTAGGGGATCATGGGGCGATGTTGATAGAGGCTCTTACCATGATCCGATGGGCAAGTCCGGAATTATGATTCCGGAGCCGCAATGGTTGTGGGCCCATGGCTAGCTGTATCCCTGAACCATTGAGGGTCACACAAGTACTGGATTCGTGATTCCCGCACGGAAACTGAGCTCAATGTGTTGAGCACTTGAGGAGGATTTTAGGGAGTGCGACTTCCTAAAAGTCAACAGGGGTCAAATCGTGATTTCCCATTGTTGAGGGGCAAAACTGTCATTTGGACTAGGTGATCCGAAAATCGTTTTTCACATCTTAACATTCAATTTTGGAAACTGAGTCGATCGGTCTGATCTGATCGTCGATCGGAGTTATGATGAAACCGTAATGAATTAAACGAACCGAATGTTCATATAGGGACTTGTGCCTGACCCAAGTCCAATGGGCCGGTTCAAGCCCAAGTTATTTAATATATACACTAATGTGATTAGGGTCTAAGTAATTCATAACAACAAAACACCTAACCCTAGCTCCTAAGTTTCGGCCGCCCCTCCTTTCCTCACTAGCCGCCGCCGCCGCAGTGCTTGCCACGCGCCGCCGCCCCTCGCCGGAGTTGCTCCGGCCAACTTTTCGAGGAGTTTCCATCCGCGTTGATCTCTTCAGGCCTTCTAGTGCAGGCTGACGAAGGAGTCTCCCTTCCGGTCGTGGACCTGATTGACGAATCTACAGCCGCCTACCGTGAAGAGCCGGTCTTCTTGTAATTCCGGTTGGAGCCAGGCGCAAGTCGCCAGCAAGGTAATCTACTAATCATCCTATGAATGGTTTATAGCATGATTTTATTGTATTGAATGTTTCCCGGCGCCAAATTTTAAACTTCCGCTGCGCCGCCGGGAGACGGGATCCGGATCCGCCACTGCTATCCCAACATTATGTGTACGGAATGTTGGTAAAATCAAAAACTGCTTGTGAGTTCGAGGGCGAACTCATGTGTTAGAGGGGGAGAAATGTAATGCCTGGGATTATGATATTAGATTTGATGATTTCGAATTTTCAGATTTTCGTTTTTAATGATGTTTGATTGATGATTCGGATTTCTTTTGGAAATGTTGCATTCCAAGTTGAAATTATTTCGAATGAAATCGGGTTGAACTTCGAAGTTGAATTGGTGAATTTCTGTAGGAATCTAATGTCCTGGTGTTTTGATGAAAGTTGGTAGAAGACGACCAGTTGTTGACGATACAGGTGGGATACACAGTTATGTTGAGAAAACCAGTCGTAGAGAAAAATCAGTCGCAGCGGAAAATCAGCTTTTGCATTGTGAGGGATTTGCTTGCGACTGGGTAACCAGCTGGTGGTGAGAGGAACCAGTCACTGGTGAGAAGCGACGTCATTTTATGGAGGTTAAAACGCAGCGTTTTGAATGAAGTAGGTGTTGATCAGCTGATAACAGAGAGTATGACGTATTCATTACGAAGTCATTTAAAATATTTCACGCGACCAGTCGCTGATGGTGAGGTGACGTCGTTTTGATAAATTGAAACGCAGCGTGTTGATTGTAACACTTGTGGCAGCTACTGGCAGCGAGGGTGACGTATCCCATACGTCATCGTTGGGTGATTTAGTGAAACCAGCTTCTTGGACAAGTATTGCTAGTCTTTGTTGTATCTGGTTTTGTAATACAACTGGTCAGGAGTTATGTCCGTGAACTTATAGTGTGTAAATCATTGGACAATGTATGCCCTGTTTATAAATAAACAGCCTTTACAACATAATTTGAGTTTCCTTAGCTCACCGTTGCATATTAAGAGTTCATCAAGAATATGAGAGAAACAAGTTTTTTTTTAAAAAAAAAGGTGTACGCATAAAACCAGATTCGACTTAGTAAACTCTTTGGTTTAACTAGTCGCCATAAGATGAGATTAGAATAATTGTGGGAAGAGAGTCTCACATCAGGTGGTATCAGAGCATCACTAAGATCTTGGATTGAGTTAGATGCGCGGGGTAAAACGAGTCTTCTTGAATGATTTATTAAATTTATTTCATGCTTGCATGGTATATGTCTTACTGTTTGGAATTTATATCACTGCCGCGCTCCTGTCGCACACGACGTGTGCACATGCCGTGCGAGATTCGCGGCGGTAATTGCAGGATCGGGCGCGCATCTCGAGCGCACATCCCGGCGACAGTTGCATTAACCGTGCGCACATGATGCGTACGGTGGTGCGCGCATGTTTCCCACGGCGATGCGCATGTGGTGCACACACTGGCCAGTAACCGTGCGCACATGTTGCGCACGGTGGAGCGCTCTCGCTGCGTACACTGGCCGGACACCGTGCGCAACTGGTCGTGCAGGTGGCCGCCGCCTCACCTGCACGAACTGGTCGTGCAGGTGGCCGCCCCACGTGCGCACACGCTGCGCACGGTGGCGCGCACAGCGTGCAGCACAGTTGCAGCACGCGTGCGGGCGGTGTGCGGCAGTTCCGGGGCGGAGATGCGACGGCTGTTTTTGAATTCTAGGGTTTTTTCGAGCCTGTACCGGGTGGCCCGAAGGGTTTTCGGTCCAATAATTGATATTGGGCCTTTTTGGTCGGACCAAAATTATTTTTTGAAATTTTTGAGATTTTTGGCCTAAAATTTGTTTTGAACCCAAATTTGATGCAATTATAATAACAAAATAAGATTTTATTTATAAAATGTGATTTTATATTTAAAATGCGATTTTGTTGGATTATATCAAATTTGATTTCATTATTTGATAATGTTGGGATGATCGAGAGTCGTGCCCAATGTATTAGGTGTATGCTAGGTTTACAATTCTTGGTTGTAATATTGTTGAAATCATTTCAAAGTGGGCCTTTGTAACGCTCCAAAATCCATAGGACCACATTTATGCATTTTATTGATCTCATGGGCCAAATTGGCAATTTAAATGCTATGTATTTGCTGATTCATTGATTTCAGAACATAAGATGCGTTGCGGCTGGTTCCAGCAGATGACTCCAAAGAGTGATGCACGAGCTGGTTTGAAATCGATTGAAAAATATTTTTAATGAGGACAAATGATTTCTTTTGAAAAAGGTTTGGTGTTTTACAAATTAAAATGAAAGGAAGGGGATTTTACTAAATTTTATAAATGTGTCATGCTTGATTTCACAAGTAGCTTGCCACTAATCCCTTTCATATAAAAACCTGTTTTCAAAGTAAGATCTTTATCATTTGCAAAGAAAAATCTTGAGGTGTTCTTCAAAATTTTTCCAGAAGAGTTCGTGCGTTGCTTAAAGAGAAGATTTCAGCAGGAATCGGTTGCTGTCGCAAAGCTTTGTTTAAGGCAAGTAAAAGCTGATTTTTAACTCACCATTTGAAGCATATATTTTTGTTTTTGAGTCTTTTGCTTGTATGTGTAACAGTATGTTTAAAGTTCATGTTTTAAATGATTTAGACATGAAAAGGAAAGAAGATGGGTTCGAAAATGATGTTTTGATGTTTATGATGCTTCCAAAATGTTTTCCAGAAAGTTTATGACGTTTTAAAGTGCTGAGAATTCGAGTTTATTCTCAGAATTTGATAACGGTGTAATCGGTAGTTGCTTGTCGAATCATTATAAAGTTTGGTTTGATAGGCAACGACTGATAGCATAGTTGTTGTTTTGATGTTACACATACACAGTTTTATTCTAGAAGTTGCATTTCCTTGTTAAAATCCAGCAGCTGCGTTGTTTTCGTAAATTCAGCAGATGCACTGTTCACCAGCAGGTGCATGTTTGTTATTAAAATCCAGTTGATGCACTGTTCATCAGCAAATGCATTTTATTGTCAAATTTCAGCAGTTGCAATATTTGTTTCTAAAGTACTGTTTATTGCGACTGGTTATTCATTGCGTCCGGTTTCTGCTGTTCATAGCAGCTGGTATTAGTCTTGCGACTGGTACTGTTCATTGCGTCTGGTTTTATAGACTTTAGCGCTTTTCTTGCGACTGGTTGTTTAATGTTTTTCCTTACGGCTGGTTGATGCGCTAACGGCATCGTTCCCTTAAGTTACAAAATGTCAGCAGATAGTCTTATGTCATCATATTTGTTACTTATTTCAACGACATCGTTTCAATTAATACAATTGTTCCTAGTAAAAGTATCTTGCAGCTGGTTCTTTTTCTTGCGACTGGTTTCTCTTCCGACTGGTCTCATATCAATGTTACGTTTTCAAAGTCGAATTCGATACTCAGTAAAGTTTTGAAAATGGAAGGGAGAGTTTTAAATGATGGAACCCGACGATGTTTAAGAAATTTCAAAGAAAGGAAGGATGTTAATGGAATAAAGTTTATTTTAAGATTATGGCATAGATAGTTGACGGTCACCAAGGAGAAGGGTGAGCAGTTATCCAGATGTCGACTGCCCTTTCATATGAGCTATATTCTAAAACTGATATCGGAAGTCATAGTCGAATTCGATACTCAGTAAAGTTTTGAAAATGGAAGGGAGAGTTTTAAATGATGGAACCCGACGATGTTTAAGAAATTTCAAAGAAAGGAAGGATGTTAATGGAATAAAGTTTATTTTAAGATTATGGCATAGATAGTTGACGGTCACCAAGGAGAAGGGTGAGCAGTTATCCAGATGTCGACTGCCCTTTCATATGAGCTATATTCTAAAACTGATATCGGAAGTCATTTTGATCAAAGTGCAACACGGACCATGAGGAGCTTATATGCCATAAATCTAAACAAAAGATATGGATGATGAGATTTGGCTATTATCCCCTGTCTCCACGTTTAAAGAAAGAAATGTTTATGTATGTTCAGATGTCTGCCTGCGTTAAATGAAATTGTTATTATTCAGGTTTTTCTTGCTGAGCCTTTAGGCTCACTAGCTTTTAAAATGGTGCAGGTGCGACAGCTGGAGAACGGACATAAGGTGAAACTTGAAATCAGCTGCTGGGTTGTGTGTGTTTGTCAATGGCCAACGTATTCAATGTCGTAGCAGTCGTTGTTTTGTATCTTAGAAGTACTGTATTGAAATCAATTACAACAGCTGTTTATTCATGTAGAAATTCGGATGTTGTAAATCGCATTTGCAATTATCAATGAAAACTGTTTTCCGCAAATGTCTTCAGTAGTTGGCGCGCAAATAAGTATCCGTTAGTCTTGAGTTATCTTGTGTTTCGATTTATTTTAATTTATAAGAAATACAGCTTATAACAAATTATCCTTTAGCCTTCTTTTATTTCGAAAATTTTTATTTATCCCAATTCGTCATTCCCGTGGGTTCGGGCGTCACAACATGGTATCAGAGCAACGTTCCAGAGATAAACACACGCACCATCTACTGGATCAAAGTTCATCGTCTGTTCTTATAAGTTGTGAGTTTATTTTCAGAGCATTGTCTTTAAATTATTTAGCATGTTCTGATATATGTATGTGGTGGATTACGGGCTATAGAATATAGAATGGCAGGAAGAGGAAGAACTAGACGAATTATTCCTTTAGAAGAAACTGATAGCGATAATAATGCTAATATTACGCAACTGTTAAGGCTGCTAGTAGAACAAAATAACAAAGGCAATGGCCAATCTTCCAGCAGCAGGGGACCTAGTAATGACGATCCCCAAGAGAAGTTCAGACGACAGAAACCTAAGGAATTTAGTGGTACTACTGATCCACTAGTTGCAGAGAGCTGGATTAAATCCATGGAGGTTATCTTCGAGTATCTCCAAATGTCTGATTTGTATAGGCCAAGGTGCGCTATCTACATGTTGAGGGAAGATGCGATGATTTGGTGGGAAGGAGCCAAGTTGTCTGTGGATCTGCTGAATCTAACATGGGCAGATTTCAAACAAGTATTCTTTGAGCAATACTTCACGGCTGGAAAGAGGTCTGAATTGAAGAGGGATTTTTTGACCCTCAAACAAGGGAGTTTAACCGTACAGGAGTATGTGCGGAAGTTTGAAAGAGGGTGCTATTTTGTGCCACTGATAGGAAGTGACCCAGAAGAGAAATTGAGTCACTTTGTAGAAGGATTAAAGCCGATGTTCAAAATGAATGTTAGGCTATCTGTACCAAGAACCTATAGAGAAGCAGTGGATAGAGCCCTGCAAATTGAAAGAGATTGGAAAGATGTTGATGAAGAAAGGCAGCAGAAGCGACAAGCCGTTAAGCAGAAGGACCAGAGGCCGTTCAAGAAGCAGAACAAGAACCAGCAGAGGCCTCAAGAGCATAAGCCTCTATTGATCCAACCTATTAGCTCTGTTCCTATTGGTAATAATAGAACAGAATGTCCTAAGTGCCATAAGAATCATCTGGGGCAATGCAGACTTGGACAAAACGTCTACTATAAATGTGGAATGCCTGGACATATTTTGAAAAATTGTCCAAAGTTCAAGCAACTGGTGACTAGCAGAGCCTTTGTCATGACAGCTGAACAAGCTCCTCCAGACTCGACAGTAGTCACAGGTGAAATTTCGATAGCTGGATTTCCTTCTCTGTCTTTGATAGATTCAGGAGCTACGCATTCATTTATTGCTGCTGAGTTTGTTAAGAAATTGCCTATCCAGCCGGAGAAAATATTGATAGGTTATTGTGTGTCGGTACCATCAGGGGAGAAGCTGGTATCGCACGAACTGTTTAGGAATTTAGAACTCAAACTTCGAGGACATAAGATTACTGCTGATTTGATTGTGTTGCCGATGACAGAATTTGATATTATTTTGGGAATAGATTGGCTAACTAAGTATGGGGTAGTAATTGACTTTAAACTACGAACAGTAGCTGTCAACCAACCAGGAAAAGATTCATTCCAGTTTTTGGCCAAACATGTTAGTAAAGTCCCTTCAATTATATCATCCTTAGTAGCAACTGATAGACCCCAGCTGTCAGATGTGGAGATAGTAAATGAGTTTCCTGAGGTTTTTCCAGAAGATATCCAGGGATTACCACCAGACAGGGAGTTGGAATTTTCGATTGATCTAATTCCAGGAGCTGCTCCAGTATCTAGACCACCCTATCGATTAGCTC
>KV004764.1:505015-521938 GCA_001598015.1 Dorcoceras hygrometricum
TGTTAGATGTGATAGTGGGTATGACGGCTATCATGAAACACATCTAATGGTCGCTGTGTATTCTGAACATGTTCCTAGTCGATTGGGCCGTCAAAATGAGGATAAAACAGCCCGAGTTCGCGACTAGTATCTGCGATGCGAAGTACCATGTTTCATTGGTATGGAACATTGTGATGTTCTGAGCATGCAGATAGATAGTGACCTGGTGATCTATCGAACTACCCTCTTTCGTACTTTCCAAGTGGTTACCATTTGTCGAGTGGATAAGTCCGAGGTCTTGGTTGTACTGATTAGTCCTCATGACTCGAAACGTCATTGAGACTCTACATGATGGGCGTCTCACTTTGACCCTTGCCGACTCACTTGGGGTCATAAGGCGTCGGGATTGGGTGAGACCCCGATGCATGTAGGAGTCGATGCATCGTTGTCGAGGATTCACCGCTCGCAGACATGCGTGGATATCCTATGCTATCTGAGGGGATAATAGTGTATAAATCTCTGGCCAGAGTACTAGAAGTGTTTTAGGTAAATGTGTTTACCTAGTTACACTCGTGATGTCACTATTCGATCTCCAAGACGTATGCATAGCTATCGGATCTTTAGCGACTCTCGATTTACCAATGGTCGTTGATCTGATCGGGATATATGGATTGAAAGGACCGTACTGTACGCTAACCACGACCGACTGGTTCTTGCAAGCACTATCAGTGATACCTATGGGATCATGGGGCGATGTTGCTAGACGCTTTACCATGATCCGTTGGGCAGGTCCAGAATTGTGATTCCGGAGCCACAATGGTTGTGGGCCCACGGCTAGCTGTATCCCTGAACCATTGAGGGTCACACAAGTACTAGATTCGAGATTCCCGCACGGATACTCAGCTCAATGTGTTGAGCACGAGAAGAGGATTTCGGGAAGTGCGACTTCCTAAAAGTCAACAGGGGTCAAACCGAGGTTTCCCGCTGTTGAGGGGCAAAACGGTCATTTTGCAATTTAGGGTTATATGATCTGAAAAATTGTTTTTCACATCATAACATTCAGTTTTTGAAACTGAGTCGATCGGTCCGATCTGATCGGTGATCGGAGTTACGATGAAGTCGCAGCAATGGATATCGTCGTTTGGACCCGGGCCCGATGGGCCGGTCCAAGTCCATTGTTAGTCTATTTAATTAGACTTAATAGACTTCATAATCACTCTACACTCAACTCTCAACCCTAACCCTAAAACCAGCCGCCTCCCTCCTCTCAACTCACGCCGCCGCCGCCCACGCGCCGCCGACGATCTTCGCCGGAAATTGTTCCGGCCTAGTTTTTCGAGGAGTATTCGTTCGTGCTGATCTCTTCAGCGCTTCTAGTGCAGCCTGACGAAGGAGTCTCGGATCTGGTCGTGGACCGGATTGGCGTAAACTACCGCAATCTACCGAGAAGAGCCGGATTCTTGTAATACCGGTTGGAGCCAGGCACAAGTGCCAGCAAGGTAATCCGCTTAAACATCCTATGAATGTCGTAGTTTGTTTTGAATTTTTCGTATTGATCGTCTCCCGGTTTTCATTATATTGTTCTTCCGCTGCCTAGCCGGGGGGCGGATCCGGAACATCCAACACCTTGATATCACACTTCCACATGAGCTGTCTGTGGATCTGCTTCTCCTCTCCCTCCTTGCTGCATTCGACCCCTTTGTGGTCAACTTTAACATGAACAAGCTGGAAGCCACCCTTGAAGAGGTGGTAAACATGCTTGTCGTGTTCGAGGGGACCATAAAGAAGGAAAAGCCCGTCCTCCTTATGGGCTCCTCTTCCTCTGCGAAGAAGGGGCCCAAACGCAAGGTTAAGAAGCGTTCTGCCCCTGCGAAGGAGGAAAATCCCGCCAAGAAGCCCAAGGTAAGGACTTCAAAGCCGAACAAATCTGAGGATGTTTGCCACCACTGTCACAAGACTGGACACTGGAGGAGGAACTGTAAGGATTACCTCGAGCAGTTGCGAACTGCAAAAGGTATGTTCTACATCGAAATAAATATGTCTCTTAATTCGACTTCTTGGGTACTTGATAACGTATGTGGATCTCATATCTGCAATGATTTGCAGGTAATGACAAGAAGCCGGCGTCTTAGAGAGGGTGAGAACCACTTGAGACTTGGCAACGGAGCAAGGGTTGCTGCTGTAGGTATAGGAGATGTTTATTTATTTCTGTATTCAAATTTTAAGTTGTTGTTGAGAAACGTTTTATTTGTTCCTGAATTAATAAAGAACATCATTTCTGTTACTATGCTTGATAGTGATGGATATTCTTGTCATTTCGCCAATTCGATTTGCAATATATACAAGAATGAATGTTTGATTGTAATTGGGGAACGCGAAAACGATCTATACACCTTAAAATTAAGAGAAGTTCCAACTCGCGATGTGGAAACACATGCAACAACAATAAAAAGGAAAAACGATAGTTTGAACCCAGCACAACTTTGGCACGCTAGTCTAGGTCATGTTTCCTTAAATAGGATGAACAAGTTGATTAGGAGTGACATGTTTGATATGTCTGATATTAACTACCTACCAACTTGTGAGTCTTGTCTCAAGGGGAAAATGACTAAGTTGCCCTTCACGGGCAAAGCTGAACGTGCTGAGCCTACTGGATTTGATCCACACTGATGTGTGTGGCCCACTTAGCATTGGTACTAAGTCCGGGCACAGCTATTTCATCACCTTTATCGATGATCACTCTAGGTATGGGTACTTGTACTTAATGAAGCACAAGTCTGAATCCTTTGAAAGGTTCAAAGAATTGAAGGCTGAAGTTGAAAATCAATTGGGAAAAAGTATTAAAACACTTCGATCCGATCGAGGTGGAGAATACTTGAGTGCCGAGTTTCAAGACTATCTTAAAGATAATGGGATTCTCTCACAGTGGACCCCTCCGACCACACCACAGCTCAATGGTGTAGCAGAGCGTTGTAATCGAACCTTGATGGACATGGTTCGATCTATGATGAGTTTCACTGAACTTCCTGCCTCGTTTTGGGGCTATGCGCTCGAAACGCCGGTCATGTTGTTGAACAATGTCCACACCAAGGTAGTGGATAAGACTCCATATGAGATATGGATGGGCAAGCCACCCAAAGACTCATACTTGAGGATTTGGGGATGTCCTGCTTACGTGAAGCAGACAGTGGGAGATAAGCTGGATAATAGATCCAACTTATGTTACTTTGTTGGGTATCCAAAGAATTCTATTGGATTCTACTTCTACTCCAATGAAACAAAAGTGTTTTTTTCTAAAAATTCCACCTTTCTGGAAAGGAAATTTCTACTGGATAGAAAAGGCAAGATAGTAGAACTCGAAGAGGTTCGAGAACCAACTGAAGTACCAAGTGAGTCTCCCGCACCTCAAGAGCAATACTTGATATGGACACACCTACGAGATCTGAAAGGATTCCCAGGGCTCCTGTTAGATATGGGTTCCTCCTTGAAGATGATCAAAGTGATCAAAGTATTGGATGTGATCCAAGAACTTTCAAGGAGGAAATTTCCGATGCCGATTCTAATTTTTGGCTTGAAGCAATGCAATCTGAGATTGACTCAATGCATTCAAACCATGTTTGGACCCTTGTTAATCCTCCCGAAGGAATAGTTCCTATTGGGTGTAAATGGATTTAAAAGAGAAAGCTTGGGCCTGATGGTAAGGTACTGACCTACAAGGCACGACTGGTCGCGAAAGGATACACTCAAAGACAAGGTGTTGACTATGATGAAACCTTCTCACCAGTCGCAATGTTCAAGTCGATTAGAATCCTACTAGCCATAGCCGCATGGTACGACTATGAGATATGACAAATGGATGTGAAAACTGCCTTCCTCAATGGAAACATTAAGGAAGAGACAATATGATGCAGCCTGAGGGTTTCACATCTGTAGGAAGCGAGAATAAAGTATGCAAAATTCAGAGATCGATCTACCGTCTCAAACAAGCATCGAGAAGTTGGAACCTGAGATTTGATGAAACAATTAAATAATTTGGTTTCATCAAGAATCCCTATGACAAATGGATGTGAAAACTGCCTTCCTCAATGGAAACATTAAGGAAGAGACAATATGATGCAGCCTGAGGGTTTCACATCTGTAGGAAGCGAGAATAAAGTATGCAAAATTCAGAGATCGATCTACCGTCTCAAACAAGCATCGAGAAGTTGGAACCTGAGATTTGATGAAACAATTAAATAATTTGGTTTCATCAAGAATCCCGAGGAGCCATGTGTGTATAAGAAGGTAGTTAAAAATGCTATGACATTCCTTGTACTTTATGTTGATGACATTCTACTCATTGGGAATGATGTAGGAATGTTGCAGTCGACTAAAGTATGGTTGTCTAGTAGATTCTCGATGAAGGACATGGGTGAAGCATCCTATATTCTAGGAATACAGATCTATAGGGATAGTTCGAAAAGGCTCGGACTCACCCAAGCTGCCTACATCGATACCATACTTAAGAAGTTCTCTATGGAAGAGTCCAAGAGAGGACACATACCTATGTGCCACGGGGTCACTCTATCTAAGTCTATGTGTCCAAAGACTGATGAGGAGATAGAGAGTATGACACGTGTGCCATATGCCTCGGCAATAGTTAGTATTATGTATGGCATGATCTCAACTAGACCAGATGTCGCATATGCTCTGAGGTCACGAGGCGCTACCAAGCCAATCCCGGACAAATGCATTGAAAGGCTGTGAAAGATATCCTTAAGTACTTACGAAGGACTAAGAATATGTTCATGATCTATGGGGGTGGTGAACTGAAATTGGAAGTCTACACTGTTTCTAGCTTCCAATTTCATGTGGATGATTCAAAGTCAACCTCTGGATTTGTATTCATGCTCAATGGTGGTGCTGTCTCTTGGAAGAGTTCCAAACAAGACACCATCGCGGATTCAACCACTGAGGCTGAGTACATCGCAGCATCAGCTGCTGCAAAATAGGCGGTTTGGATGAGGAATTTCGTCCAAGAGTTGGGCGTAATCCCTGAAGGAGTTGGTCCAGTCCCGGTGTACTGTGACAACACGGGTGCCGTTGCGCAAGCAAAGGAACCTAGGTCTCACCAAAGATCCAAACACATACTGAGGAAATACCACATAATCCGGGATATTGTGGCTAGAGGTGACATAGCAGTCGAGAGAGTCGCCTCTGAAGACAACATTGCTGATCCACTTACGAAGCCCTTGCTAGTACTGTTGTTTGAAAAACATCGCGAGACAATGGGACTACGTCTGATGAGTAGTTGGCTTTAGGGCAAGTGGGAGATTGTTAGAGTAGGTGCCCAACTAGCCAACTTGTGGCATGTGGGTTCTTGTTAAATCTTTGTAAAAAGATCTTTATTTATGAAATTCGTATTCTTTTATGGCATTCTTTATCTTCATTATTTTATAATGTTAACAATTGTGTTGGATAAAGACCTGGAATGCACCATAGTGTATGTTAGATGTGATAGTGGATATGATGGCTATCATGAAACACATCTAATAGTCAGTGTGTATTCTAAACTCGTTCCTAGTTGATTGGGCCGTCAAAATGAGGATAAGGCCGCCCGAGCTTGAGACTAGCATCTGCGATGTGAAGTACCACGTTTCATTTGTAGGGAACATTGTGATGTTCTGATCATGGAGATGGATAGTGACCTGGTGATCTATCGAACTACCCTCGTTCGGACTTTCCAAGTGGTTACCATTTGTCGAGTGGATTAAGTCCGAGGTCTTGGTTGTACAGATTATCCATCATTACTCAAAACTTCATTGAGACTCTACATGATAGGTGCCTCACTTTGACCCGTTTACCGACTCAGTTGGGGTCATCAAGTGGCGGGATTGGGTGAGGTCCCGATGCATGTAGGAGTCGATGCTTCGTTGTTGAGGATTCACCGCTCGCCTTTGTGCATGGATATACTATGATATCTGAGGAGATAATAGTGTGACAAATCTCTGGCCAGAGTACTAGGTGTGTTTTAGGTAAATGAGTTTACCTAGTAACACATGCGATGTCGCTATTTGGTCTCCAAGATGTATGCATGGTTATTGGATCTCTAGCGACTCTCTATTTACCAATGCTCGTTGATCTGATCGGGATATTTGTGTTGAAAGGACCGTACTGTACGTTAACCATGAGAGACTGGTTCTTGCAGGCACTATCAGTGATACCTATGGGATCATGGGGCGATGTTGCTAGACGCTTTACCATGATCTGATGGATTTGTCCGAAAATGTGGTTTCGGAGTCGCAAATGTTGTGAGCCCACGACTAGCTGTATCTCTGAACCATTGAGGATCGCACAAGTACTGGTTTCTCAATTCCCGCACGGAAATCAATCTCAATTTGTTGAGTATAGGAGGAGGAATGGGAAGTGCAACTTCCTAAAATTAAATAGGGTCAAAATGCAATTTCCCTAAAGTTTGGGCTAGTTTGACTATCTTTGAAACTTGCAGGGGCCAAACTTCTCTTTTGGATTAGGTGGTCCGAAAAATTGTTTCGCATCCAATTCTCGATTTTGAAAACTGTGTAGATCGGTTCGATCTGATCGTCGATCGAGATTATGATGGAGCCACATTGATGGACTTGAAACGAAAGTGCAACTTCTCTTTTGGATTAGGTGGTCCGAAAAATTGTTTCGCATCCAATTCTCGATTTTGAAAACTGTGTAGATCGGTTCGATCTGATCGTCGATCGAGATTATGATGGAGCCACATTGATGGACTTGAAACGAAAGTGCACTCTGGGACTGGGCCCGACCCAAGCCCATTAAGCCGGTTCAAGCCCATGTAGAATCTATAAATAGGGCCCTAGGGTTTGCATTTGACATAGTACCAAAACCCTAAACACTTCCTCCCTCTCCTCACATCCTCACGCCGCCGCCGCCGCCCCGCCCGTCGCTGACGCCATCGCCGCCGTCGGACTTGTTCCGACCGTTCCTATGAGGAGATTCCGTTCGTGAAATCTTCGTCGTGTTTTCTAGTGAAGATCGACGAAGGAATAGAGAATCCAGTCATGGACCGGATTAGGAGGACGACAACCGCCTACCGTTGAAGTGCCGATTTCCTCGTTAAATTGGTCGGAGCCAGGAGCCTAGACGCCAGAAAGGTACCAATCTAAACATCCTATGTATGTTTATGTACTGTTGTAATAGTGTATTGACCGTTCCCTGGTCCAATTTTTAAATCTTCCGCTACACCCCAGGAGCGGGATCCGGATCCGCCGCTGCGCCAACACTGATACCAACTGAAACGAACCGTACTCTAGAATTTTTAACAAAAAATCATTTGCGGAATAAATAACTAAAAAGTATGGCTCGTTCCCCTTTTAAAACATTTCTCAACCTCCCTTAAAGCATAAATAAATGAATATTTTATAACATCAAATCATCAATCCTGTTTCAAACCAGAGTGCATAAAAGTAGCGTAAACTGAACATGCTAAATAAAATACTGAAAAGTGAATCAAGACATAGAGAAAATGTCAATGTGGCCACGGGGTACAGCCGCAGCGGGGTCTCAGAGGTCCTCACCGCCAGTCGGGATAAACTCATCAGCAGGGTCATCACCTGCACCATTTAAAACTAGTGAGCCTAAAGGCCCAACATGCTCTAAGTTTTAAAATAGCAAAGTACGTATAGTAAAACCACATGCAAGCACATAAGCATTACAAAAGATAACATTAAAAACATGTATGCATGCATGAACGTAAAACATGGTTGTAACATAGTCGTAACGTATCATAATCATATAGCATACATAATGAGGCATGACGTAACGTAACATAAAAACGTATGAGTCGTATCAGTGAAATGTGAGCGGACGTATGATTGATCAATCGAAAGAACCAACGTACGTGGCAGTGCGGTTCACCCGACCTTAACTCGGGGATCCCACACACCTCTATGCCACTTCACCATGTCGTGATCTCATGGAACCATAGGCTCGTAATATATTAAAACAGGGGATCCTTGGGCTCGGTATCTCGACTAGCTCCCATCATTAAACTTTCCACAAATCACTTCAATCCCTTGGGTTTCTTAAAAAAAACATGCGTTTAACATTTCATAAATTCTTATGATGCGTGCATTTCAATAAAACATGCAATTTAAAAGCTTAGCCCGTCAATATATACTCAATTCCTTCCTTTAAAACATTAACATACATAGAATACTATATATATAATGAAATATATATTCACGGGCCTCTACATTTCTACTCCGATCAAGGACTGGTTTAGGAGCCCGACCCACTACTTCTAAGACCAAAATAACTTAGACATAGCTTAAAAATTGAATTAGTCTTATATATGACTTGGCCCAAAACTTTAAATTTAACCTTTAAAATTTCTAAAATACTCCATCATTTGCTAAAAATTCAAATATTTAAAATTTGATGACCAATTTTGACTAAATAAATTCCCAAAGACCATAATTTTGACTTTAAATCTTAAAAATAAAATATTAGATCCAATAATAATTAAAAGTTTGACTACATATTTGACTTTAAAACATTTGACTAAAATTCTTAAAATTTGACCTTATGCTTTAAAATTAAAATAACCGGTCTGAAATTAAAATAAGTTGGACCAAACTTAAAATATTTTGACTCGACCCTCAACTAACCGACCCCGCCCAATTGAACCGACCCTTCGGTCCAACCGAACCGGCCCACATATACAAACCCTACACACAAGACACACGCACGCCTCCATGCACACACGACCGATCGCTGCTCGTAGCCTTCGACCGCCCAGATCCGGCCACCCATGGCCGGAGCCCCACCGTCTGGACCACCCCTAGGTCCAGCCGGCCCTACTGGACCAGCCACGGCTCTAAACATGATCCACATGGTTCAGCCGATACATTAAACTAGCGACGTGCGTCACTACATGCACGACTGCTCGACCAGCCACGATCGAGCCAAGATCTAGCCATGATGGTACCCAGATCGGAGATTGATCTTAGAAAATGATGGTACCCAGATCGGATATTGATCTTAGAAAATAATGCCGCTCCCTGTAGTTGATCAAACAGATATTCAATCCTCGGAATGGGATACTTTTTCTTTACAGTCAGCTTATTCACCTCTCTGTAATCTATGTATAACCTCATACTAACGTCTTTCTTCTTCACGAACAGCATAGGGGCTCCCCACAATGAGTACTAGGTCGAATGAATCCTTTGTATAGTAGATCTTGGTTTTGTTCTTCAACTCTTTCCTCTGTAGATGCGAGCCTATACTGCGGTTAGAAACATGGGTGACATTTTGCACCAACCCAATCGCAAATTCCAACTCTCGATCTGGTGGTAGACCAGTGATGTCATCAGGTAATACTTCAGGGAATTCATTCACTACCTCTAATTCTGACAACTGGGGTCTCCCTTCTTCTACTACAGAGGATATACTAGCCAAAAATCCTTGACAACCCTTTCTTAAACATCTCTGGGCCTTTAAAGCTGAAATCAGACGAGGAACTCTTCCTACCTTGGGCAGTTTCAAACGAGAACTGATTTCCGTGGGGTGGTTTAACTTCTACAACCCTTCGATTAAAACCGATGACCACTCCATACTTGGTTAACCAATCCATACCCAAAATCAAATTAAACTCATCACATAAGCTCCGCTGGTTATAAGCTGCATCGATTGGGGGCGGTCCTTAGCAAAGTGGTCTAGAGCACCATAATTGTAACACACATTCTGACCAGCTCTACACTGACCAGCATGATTCTTGAGGCATTTGGGGCAAGACGGCTTTTTGTTAATCCCGGAAACTATTTGAGTGGTTGAGGTTGTTGTGGTCGTTGCCCTTGTGGTTTCTGCTGATCGGTATTTGGAAGTTTGGATGACCTCTGGTCTCTAAGCTGAAAGGCCTGGCATTTTGTTCGCGTTCTTCTTCAATCTCTTTCCAGTCCTTCTTAACTCGCAGAGCCTTGTCGACTGCTGTCCAGAAATTTTTACGCTTAGCTAACCTAACATCATGCTTAAGTGTTGGTCGCAAGCCATAAACAAAATTGCGAAGCTTTTCTTCGAAATCTCTCCCAATCAGGGGAACAAAGTAACAACCCCTCTCAAACTTGCGGATGTAATCGCGCACTGACATACTCCCGTTCTTCAAGGTTAAAAACTCCCTCTTTAACTCATATCGCACGTCAGCTACGAATATACTGGTTTTAGTATACTTTCTTAAATTCTTACCAGGAGAGCGTATCCAAGTCTACAGTAAGTTTTGCTCCTACCCACCAAATCATTGCATCCCCTCTCAGCATGTAAATGGCACACCTCGGCCTATCCTGTTATGATAGCTACAGATACTTGAAGATGACTTCCAAAGATATGATCCAGCTTTCAGCTTCTAGTAGATCAGTTGTACCAGTGAACTCCAAGTGTCGTTGAAGTCTATACCGGTCTTGAGGGTCCTCTAGTCTAGACATCCTACCAGATGATTGGCCAATCCCTTGACTCGATTTGCTCAACTCTCTAATAGCTGAGCCATCCTAGCTAAGATACGATTAATCTTACCTGGGTTGACATCTTCTGACATGGGGTTCTCTTTCTCTTTCTGACATGATCTGTAACCTTACCCAAATCCACCACGTGACCAACAAGAAAAAAATAAACATTACTCTACATCATCAAAAATAAACTCATAAATTGGAGGAAGCGACTGACGAGAACTGTCTCAGACTGGAAGCGAGTGTTTATCTCAAGGACCATGCTCAGATACCAAGTTGTGGTGCCCTAGTCCACCGATATACTAATAAATCACAAAAGTAGAAAGGAATATACATACAAATTTTCAAATTTTAGGAATTGAAGAAAACATACGATTCAGGGATGGTTTTGAAATTATAGAAAGTAATTCGGATCGCAGATTGTAAAACCGATCGGGGATGGCGTTACTAATAAATTGATGAGAATTATGTGAACTGAACTCATTTTTATTGAAAACAATTAAACACAATAAAGTCTGATACAGGAATACATAATAGTATATTGCTTAATGATCAACCAAACAAAAGAGATGCGAACTGAAACAACACGGAAACATAGGTCCATCGATAAACAATCTCCCAGTCCGCTTCAATTCACACCAACCAGCTCACACTAAACCTCCTCACTTGCAACCATGAAAGCTAGTGAGCCTAGGGGCTCAGCAAATAAAGTCTTGTAATAGCAATTAACTTAGACTAACACATATTATTTAACATAACGGAACTAAACATTAATCATAAACTTTCTTAAACTTATGTGGTTATGAACTAACCCATTGATAATAACTCATTTTCTGTATGAGATGTGGCGCGCAAGCTCTGGTCATACTCGCTTGGCAATCTCATTGATATCAGGTCTATGGCGAACTATCTCCCATTATCATCACAATGGGAAAGTCAGCTCTGATTAGGGAAAGTCGACACAAATTAGAATAATCAAGCAAAATTAAGTAGGTCAAATAAATTTAACTCATCTTAGTACAACCTAATAAGATCATGAGCTTAGAGTAGCTCAGAGGGGAAAACAGATTACGAGCTTAGAAACAGATCACATGTTTAATTCAGCTCGGGGGAAGTGTAACGCCCCAAAATCCATAGGACCACAATTCTTAGTCCTTTTAATTCAAGGACCCATTTCTATTTTCGAATTTCAGCTTAATCGTTTAATTGCTAGCTGATTTCTTATTTTCAGATGTTGAACACGGTGCAGAGGTCTGGTCAGTTGTTACCCGAGCACCAGCTGAGTAATTTTCAGAAGTCGAAAATAAAATGATTTTTAGGATGGGAGAATGGTTCTTTTTAAATCAGAGTATTGCTTTGACAAATTCAAATAGTGATAGGGGACTTTTAACCAATTTTGAGAAGTAGGTGTGGAACACCATGCCTACTCGAGTGTTTTTCACCTGTTACAAGTCAGACTCCCATGCCTATGGTACGTGTGGACTATAAGTTCATCATTTTGCAATAAAACCTTCATTTTCCATCAAAGAAACAATAGGAAACTCGCTGCGGTGCTTGAGGTGTCAGGCCCCGTGCTAATAAATAGAGAATATAGCACAATTAAGCACATAATCATGGAAGCGTAAAATCGGGCTTAAAAATGTTTCGAAATCTTTTGGGCCTGAACTCAAAATCATCATTCAAAATATTCATAATCAAAATACGAGTTGACTCAAACTCATATAAAACAGGTAACATCAAATCTCAAATCAAATACATATCCCCAATACAATAAAACACGGGGCATCCCCCGGTTTAATACATATCATAAAATAAACTGGGACTCAAGGAAACGGGGATCGACCAGCTGGAACTCCACTCGGTACAGCTTGGTTACCTGAAGATCCTGCAAATGGGTAACACAGACCCAAACAACACAAAGCAGGAAAAGAAATACGAGGTCAAGCCTCAGTACGAAGAGCTATCAAAACAGCTAAGCATGAAACATGCTATAATCAATGCTATGAAATGCATGAGGGCTATCAAGGATCGGATAGCTAGACCAGTGTATCAACTGGAAAATCATCTCAATCAGCCTCTATACCCGCACGGTGTATCAACCGGGGAAATCATCGGTCCGTTATCTTCAGATCCCGTCAGCCTATCACAACTCGGTGGTAGACACTCGAATCCGGTAGTCACCACTCCGATGATAGCGTTGGACTTTTCAGGCACGATACATCTATCGGCCAGTCACAACGGCTATCAATCAGGTCATCAATCAATCTGTCAATCAGGCTCAAGATGTATGCATGTATGCCAATCAATATTCAATTCATAATGCATACAATTCAATACGTGAAAACAAAATGTACAACTCAAACAATTCAACAAAACTGTATCACGTAAAAGCACAGAATCACATCAGCAGATTTCATAACATCAATCACAGCCATGTCCACGCTCGTCAATCAGGCTCAAGATGTATGCATGTATGCCAATCAATATTCAATTCATAATGCATACAATTCAATACGTGAAAACAAAATGTACAACTCAAACAATTCAACAAAACTGTATCACGTAAAAGCACAGAATCACATCAGCAGATTTCATAACATCAATCACAGCCATGTCCACGCTCAAAGCTATTAAATCTGCTCAATTCGTACCTTCAAGCCTCAAATACCTCAACAGAGTTCTCACAAGTCGCGGCGATTCACGGCCTAAGCAACCAGATCTCTCCTGGCTCGGCAAACACGATAGAGACTCCCTAGAACTGAAATCTGTACCAGGTATCTAACAATTCAGTTAAATTCTAACTCAACAGCTAAGGTTCTAAGGTCCAGTAGCATAACTCAGCTACCAAATCCTACAGAGTACTAATCAACTCTTAAGCGAGGCTTAAATTGGCAAGGAATCACTTACCCAGAAGCGTACAACAATCAAAGAACGCTCAATCAGATTTCTCCAGAAATCCTTGTACACTAGCAGCTTCACGCTCACTTCCACAAGTCGTTCCACAACCTCTAATGAGTAGAAATCGACAGAGCAACTCACAAGGAATCCAGCGCCACCAAAATCATCAAGGCTGGAATCGACATAAATCTAGGGAAGAAACATTCGGTGAACAGTAGATAAAACGAGGGTTTGAAGATGGAGATTCGAAATATCGGGTTCGAAATAATTCTAAGTGTCGATCAACACTTATCTATATATCTCCCAATTCCAACAGCTGATGTACACAAAATCATCAGACGACGAAAAATGAGGAATCTTACAACAGAAACCAGCTTTTCCTCTCAACAAAACCAGCATAAACCATCAGACGTCGAATTCACAAAGGAAAATCAAAACGACGCCGCATCAACTAATAAAAACGACGCTGCAGCGTTCCAACAGCTGACAACAGATTCCTACCAAAACAACCAACAGCTGGAATACGCTTATTAACTCAAAGCGTAACTACACAAAACGACGTCACATCAGGGATACGTCATCCTCGCTGTCAACAACTGATCAAACCAACGTCTGGTTTCTCAAACCAACAGCTGGTAGCGCTACAATCAGTAGTCAACACTAAAAAGTTGACAAACACGTGTCACGTTCTCGTCAATTCTTGCACCCGCGCCTCAGCTGCCAGCAGATACCTCTTCAAGCGCTACTACTGAATAGAAAAACGACGAAGCATTATACACTCGCTACAGTAGATGTCTGAAATGCTCTACGTCTGATTTTCACGAAACGACGGAGTATTACTCCCGCGCCATCAACGACTACCAGACTTCACCAACTAGCGTTACAGCTGAACACTAACGCCTGAATTCTATGGAATCAGATTTCTCTCGCAAAACCCTCAAATCTACACGACAAATCCCAAATCAATTCGATTAATCACTAATCTAAAATCTGATTCCTCACATTCTCCCCACCTTAAGAGATTTCGTCCTCGAAATCAAAGGCAAACTTAGGGAAAGTTCAATCAAACATCATAATCAAACACAATCATCTAAACAAGCTCAAATAAAAGCTTAAAAATTACCTGGAATTTACACTATCAGTGCTCAAACAGATGAGGCCAATCCTGTATCATCTTCTCAACAACCTCCCAGGTAGCTTCTTCTCGCCCATGCTTACTCCATTGGACCATCTGTTGGGATCCGGATCACGCCCCCCGGCGAGGCAGCGGAAGAACAAAAACATGTGCCGGGAGACGATCAATGCGATAAAACAATTCACAAATCTATGACATTCATAGGGTGTTCAAAACACTACCTTGCTGGAAACTCGTGCCTGGCTCCGACCGGTTTCGTAAAGAAAACGGCACTTCACGGTAGACTGCGGTAGATAACGCCAATCCGGTCCATGACAAGAATTGATCTCCCTCCAATCAGCCTGCACTAGAAGACTGATGGATTTATCGCCAACGAATTCTCCTCAAAAAACTAGGCCGAAAACAGTTTTCCGGCGAAGCGACGGCGGCGGCGTGAGGATGTTGAAGAGAGGGGGCGGCGGCTCTTGCTTCTAGGTTTAGGGTTGTAGTTAAGTTATGTTTATGAAGTCTACAAGTCTAATTAAATAGACTTAGTAATAATCTTGGACCGGCCCAACGGGCCCGGGTCCAACGGGTGAACATTCGGTTCAACCCTATCACCGTGACTTCATCGTAACTCCGATCGCCGATCAGATCGGACCGATCGATTCAGTTTTCAAAACTGAATACTATGATCTGAAAAACCATTTTTCAGAACCCCAGTGCAAAATTACGGTTTTGCCCCTCAACAGCGGGAAACCCCGGTTTGACCCCTGTTGACTTTTAGGAAGTCGCACTCACCAAAATCCTCTTCTCGTGCTCAACACATTGAGCTGAGTATCCGTGCGGGAATCTCGAATCCAGTACTTGTGTGACCCTCAATGGTTCAGGGATACAGCTAGCCGTGGGCCCACAACCATTGTGGCTCCGGAATCACAATTCCGGACTTGCCCATCGGATCATGGTAAAGCGTCTAGCAATATCGCCCCATGATCCCCTAGGTATCACTAATAGTGCCTGCAAGAACCAGTTGGTCGTGGTTAGCGTACAGTACGGTCCTTTCAATCCATATATCCCTATCAGATCGACGACCATTGGTAAATCGAGAGTCGCTATAGATCCGATAGCTATGCATACATCTTGGAGATCGAATAGTGACATCGCGAGTGTAACTAGGTAAACACATTTACCTAAAACACTTCTAGTACTCTGGCCAGAGATTTATACACTATTATCCCCTCAGATAGCATAGGATATCCACGCATGTCTGCGAGCGGTGAATCCTCGACAACGATGCATCGACTCCTACATGCATCGGGGTCTCACCCAATCCCGACGCCTTATGACCCCAAGTGAGTCGGCAAACGGGTCAAAGTGAGACGCCTATCATGTAGAGTCTCAATGAAGTTTCGAGTCGTGAGGACTAATCAGTACAACAAAGACCTCGGACTTATCCACTCGACAAATGGTAAACACTTGGAAAGTCCGAACGAGGGTAGTTCGATAGATCACCAGGTCACTATCTATCTGCATGCTCAGAACATCACAATTTTCTTCGCATCGCAGATACTAGTCTCGAACTCGGGCGGCCTTATCCTCATTTTGACGGTCCAATCGACTAGGAACATGTTCAGAATACACAGTGACAAATAGATGTGTTTCATGATAGCCGTCATATCCACTATCCTATCTAACATACACTTTAGTGCATTCTAGATCTTTACTCAACGCAATTGTAAATCATCATACACACAATGAAAGTAAATAATTCCATATAAGTAAATGTGAATATCATATATAAAGATTGTCATATACAAGAGTCTATAAACCCACACACCACCAGTTGGCTAGTTGGGCATCTACTCTAACAATCTCCCACTTGCCCTAAAGCCAACTACTCATCAGACGCAGTCCCATTGTTTCGTGATGTTTTTCAAACAACGGTCCAGGCAAGGGCTTCGTAAGTTGATCAGCAACGTTGTCTGCAGAGGTGACTCTCTCAACTGCTATGTAACCTCTAGCCACAATATCCCGGATTATGTGGTATTTCCTCAGTATGTGTTTGGATCTTTGGTGAGACCTAGGATCCTTTGCTTGCGCAACGGCACCCGTGTTGTCGCAGTACACCGGGACTGGACCAACTCCATTAGGAATGACGCCCAACTCTTAGACGAAATTCCTTATCGAAACGGCTTCTTTAGCAGCAGCTGATGCTGCAATGTACTCAGCCTCAGTGGTTGAATCCACGATGGTGTCTTGCTTGGAACTCTTCCAAGAGACAGCACCACCATTGAGCATGAATACAAATCCAGAGGTTGATTTCGAATCATCCACGTCACATTGGAAGCTAGAATCAGTGTAGCCTTCCAGTTTCAGTTCACCACCCCCATAGACCATGAACATATTCTTAGTCCTTCGTAAGTACTTAAGAATATCCTTCACAGCCTT
>KV004764.1:523168-548000 GCA_001598015.1 Dorcoceras hygrometricum
TTATGCTCGCTTCCAACAGATGTGAAACCCTCAGGCTGCGTCATATAGATCTCTTCCTTAATGTTTCCATTAAGGAACGCAGTTTTCACATCCATTTGCCATATCTCATAGTCGTACCATGCGGTTATGGCTAACAATATTCTAATTGACTTGAACATTGCGACTGGTGAGAAGGTTTCATCATAGTCAACACCTTGCCTTTGAGTGTAACCTTTCGCGACCAGTCGTGCCTTGTAGGTCATTACCTTGCCATCAGGCCCAAGTTTCCTCTTGTATATCCATTTGCACCCAATAGGAACAATTCCTTCGGAAGGGTTAACAAGAGTCCAAACTTGGTTAGCATGCATTGATTCAAACTCAGACTGCATTGCTTCAAGCCACAAATTAGAATCAGCATCGGAAATTGCCTCCTTGAAAGTTCTTGGATCAGATCCAACAACTTGATCATCTTGATCATCTTCAAGGAGAAAACCATATCTCTGAGGAGCTCTAGGAATCCTTTCGGATCTCCTAGGTGCGACCATATCTGGTACTGGCTCAGTAGGTGCGGGAGATTCACTTGGTACTTCAGTTGGTTCTCGAACCTCTTCGAGTTCTACTATTTTGCCCTTTCTATCAAGTAGAAATTCCCTTTCCATAAAGGTGGCATTTCTGGAAACAACACTTTTGTTTCGCTGGGATAGTAGAAGTAGTATCCAATGGAATTCTTTGGATACCCAATGAAGTAACATAAGATGGATCTCGTATCCCGCTTATCTCCCACTGTCTGCTTCACGTAAGCAGGACATCCCCAAATCCTCATGAATGAGTACTTGGGTGGTTTGCCCATCCATATCTCATACGGAGTCTTATCCACTGCCTTGGTGTGGACATTGTTCAAAAACATTACCGCTGTTTCGAGCGCATAGCCCCAAAACGAGGTAGGAAGTTCAGTGAAGCTCATCATAGATCGAACCATGTCCAACAAGGTCCGATTACGACGCTCCGCTACACCATTGAGATGTGGTGTGGCCGGAGGGGTCCACTGTGAGAGAATCCATTCTCTTTCAGATAGTCCTGAAATTCTGCACTTAAGTATTCACCACCTCGATCAGATCGAAGTGCTTTAATACTTTTGCCTAATTGATTTTCTACTTCAGCCTTGAATTCTTTGAACCTTTCAAAGGATTCAGACTTGTACTTCATCAAGTACAAGTACCCATACCTTGAGTAATCATCGGTAAAGGTGATGAAGTATGTGTGACCATATTTAGTACCAATACTAAACGGGCCGCACACATCAGTATGGATCAAATCCAATAGGCCTTGGGCACGCTCACTCTTGCCCATGAAGGGTTGCTTGGTCATCTTTCCTTTAAGACAAGATTCACAAGTCGGTAAAGAGTTGATGTCTAACAGATCAAACAGATCACTCCTAACTAACTTGTTCATCCTACTTAGGGAAATGTGACCCAGCCTAGCGTGCCAAAGTTGTGCTGGGTTCAAGTTATCGTGTTTCCGTTTAATCGTTGTTGTATGTGCTTCGACATCGCGAGTTGGAACGTCTTTTTATTTTAAGGTGTATAAATCGTTTTCGCGTTCCCCAATTCCAATTAAACATTTATTCTTGTAAATATTGCAAATCGAATTAGCAAACATACAAGAATATCCATCTCTATCAAGCATAGGAATAGAAATAATGTTTTTAATCAATTCAGGAACAAATAAAACGTCTCGTAACAACAACTTAAAATCTGAAGACAGAAATAAATGAACATCTCCTATAGCTACTGCAGCAAATCTTGCTCCATTGCCAAGCCTCAAGTGGGTCTAAACCTCTCTAAGACGTCGACTTCTTGTCATCACCTACAAATCATTGCAGATATGAGATCCACATCCGGTATCAAGTACCCAAGAAGTTAAATTAAGAGACATATTTATTTCAATGTAGAAAATACCTTTCGCAGTTCGCAACTGCTCGAGGTACTCCTTGCAGTTCCTCCTCCAATGCCCAGCCTTGTGGCAGTGGTGTTCGGGAAGCACCATATGCAACAGTATATGATTTTCAAAAGCGAAACTGATGCATAACTCAAAATTATAAAAGACAGTGACGCCACTCTCCCTGGACAGCTTTTCAACGAGCCCAATCATACGAACCCCATGCTCGCGGACCGAAGTCCCATCGCGCATGCGGCTCGTCATCAGCTCCTTGACAGCCGTGAACCTCTCATGTCGAGAGTTTCCCCGTACAGCTCCTTGAGATGAAAGAGTATGGCAGAGGCATACTTTGTCTTCTCAAAGCGCCGTTGCATTTCATTGGACATCGATGCCATCACATAGCATCGAGCTTTAACCTCGTCGTCACGCCATTGGTTAAGCGTAATTAACTCCTCAGGGCTGATATCGGCAGGGGTTTCCTCCGGAGGGCACTTATCTTGTTAGATTAGATGCCCAACTAGCCAACTTGTGGCGTGTGGGTTTATAGACTCTTGTTTGAAACAATATTTATATATGATATTCGCATTCTTTTATATGGCATTCTTTACTTTCATTGTGTGTATGTTGATTTACAATTGCGTTGACTAAAGACCTAGAATACACTTAAGTGTATGTTAGATATGATAGTGGGTATGACGGCTATCATGAAACACATCTAATAGTCGCTGTGTATTCTGAACATGTTCCTAGTCGATTGGGCCGTCAAAATGAGGATAAGGCCGCCCGAGTTCGAGACTAGTATCTGCGATGCGAAGTACCATGTTTCATTGGTAGGGAACATTGTGATGTTCTGAGCATGCAGATAGATAGTGACCTGATGATCTATCGAACTACCCTCGTTCGGACTTTCCAAGTGGTTACCATTTGTCGAGTGGATATGTCACAGGTCTTGGTTGTACTGATTAGTCCTCACGACTCGAAACGCCATTGAGACTCTACATGATAGGCGTCTCACTTTGACCCATTTGCCGACTCACTTGGGGTCATAAGGCGTCGGGATTGGGTGCCGATGCATGTAGGAGTCGATGCATCGTTGTCGAGGATTCACCGCTCGAAGACATGCGTGGATATCCTATGCTATCTGAGTGGATAATAGTGTATAAATCTCTGGCCAGAGTACTAGAAGTGTTTTAGGTAAATGTGTTTACCTAGTTACACTCGCGATGTCACTATTCGATCTCCAAGATGTATGCATAGCTATCGGATCTATAGCGACTCTCGATTTACCAATGGTCGTTGATCTGATCGGGATATATGGATTGAAAGGACCGTACTGTACGCTAACCACGACCAACTGGTTCTTGCAGGCACTATCATTGATACCTAGGGGATCCTGGGGCGATGTTTCTAGACGCTCTTACCATGATCCGTTGGGCAAGTCCGGAATTGTGATTCCGGAGCCACAATGGTTGTTGGCCCACGGCTAGCTGTATCCCTGAACCATTGAGGGTCACATAAGTACTGGATTCGACATTCCCGCACGGATACTCAGATCAATGTGTTGAGCATACGAAGACGATTTTGGGAGTGCGACTTCCTAAAAGTCAACAGGGGTCAAACCGGGATTTCCCGCTGTTGAGGGGCAAAACGGTCATTTTGCACTGGGGTTCTGAAAAACGGTTTTTCAGATCATAGCGTTCAGTTTTGGAAATAGAATCGATCGGTCCGATCTGATCGGCGATCGGAGTTACGATGAAGTCTCGGTGGTGGAGATGAACTGAATGTTCATCGTTGGACCCGGGCCCGTTGGGCCGGTCCAAGTCCAACACTTAAGCTTATTTAATTAAGCCTAAACCTAGACTTCAAAACACAAGAATCTCACTAACCCTAAACCTAGAGACTTGAGTGCCGCCCCCCTCTCTTCTTCTTCCTCACACCACCGCCGCCGTGCGCCGCCCGCCGCCGCCGCCGCCGCTTCGCCGGAAAATTGTTCCCGGCCTAATTTTTCGAGGAGAATCCATTGGCGATAAAATCCTTCAGCTTTCTAGTGCAGGCTGATTGGAGGGAGATCGATTCTGGTCGTGGACCGGATTGGCGATATCTACCGCAATCTACCGTGAAGAGCCGACGTTATTGTAACTACGGTTGGAGCCAGGCACAAGTGCCAACAAGGTAGTGTTTTTGAACACCCTATGTATGAAAATTGTTTTGTATTACTCGTATTGATCGTATCCCGGCTGTTAATTTTCTGTTCTTCCGCTGCCTAGCCGGGGGCGTGATCCGGATCCCCAACAGTGGTATCAGAGACAGTGTTTTCGGATCTGATTAATACGAAATTGCCTGAATTGTATCTAACTCTTGAATTTTCAGATCGAAAAATCAAACTTTTGGAACGACCGCCGGTCCTCCGCCGTGTGCGGCGGTGCCCCATCACTCACGCACATGAGGCGCGCAACTTGCGCGCTGGCCGCGCTTCGCAGCCCTTGTCCAGCGCGAGACATCGCGCAACCGTTGCGCATGAGGCGGCCGAGAGTGGCCGCCCTTCCTCGTCCGCACGACGCGCGCTGGTCGCGCAACTGCCGTGCGCTGGCCGCACAATTGAAGCGAGGAGGACCGCCGCTGGTCGCGAGGTACTACGCTGGTCGGCACGATGCTGCGACGAAGGCTGGAGGCGTGGCGCCACGGGCTGGTCGCTGGCCGACCGATGCGCGCCGACGATGGCGCACGCTCGCGCATGAACCGCCGCTCTTGTAGCGGCCGCGCGCGCGCCCTTGCGCCGCACGAGTTTTTTCGTGGTGGCGCCGGCCGCCGCTCCGGCGAGACTCCGGCGACGTCGTGACGGCTGGTATGATTTCTTCTAGGGTATGGTTCGGGCCTGTCCCGGGCAGACCGTGAAGTTTTCGGGCCGGTATGCGATATCGGGCCGGTTTTGGTCGATTTTGAAATTTTAAGTTTTTGGGCCTAGAATTGTTTTTAAGCCCAATATGATGCAATTAAAAATTAGTAAAAATGTGATTTTAAGTTCACTGGTCTTAACTACCAAGATTGGCTCCGCAACCTCAATCTTGTATTGGCTTCGGAGAAACTTCTCTATGCGATAGAGAAGACTGCTCCTAAGTTTGCCCCTGCCGATATCAGCCCTGAGGAGTTGGTAACGCTTAAACAATGGTGGGACGACGAGGTTAAAGCTCGGTGCTATGTGATGGCATCGATGTCCAATGAAATGCAACGGCGTTTTGAGAAGACGAAGTATGCTGCTGACATACTTCATCATCTCAAAGAGCTGTACGGGGAGAACTCTCGACATGAGAGGTTCACGGCTGTCAAGGAGCTGATGACGAGCCGCATGCGCGATGGGACTTCGGTCCGTGAGCATGGGGTTCATATGATTGGGCTCGTTGAAAAGCTGTCGGGCCTGATATCGCGCTTCCACACGAGCTGTCGGTGGATGTACTTCTCCTCTCGCTACCCGCTGCATTTGACCCCTTTGTTGTCAACTTCAACATGAACAAGCTGGAAGCCACCCTTGAAGAGGTGGTTAACATGCTCGTAGTGTTTGAAGGGACCATAAAGAAGGACAAATCCGTCCTCCTTCTGGGTTCTTCTTCCTCTGCGAAGAAGGGGCCTAGACGCAAGAGCAAGAAGCGTTCTGCTCCTGCGAGGGAGGAAAAGTCCGCCAAGAAGCCAAAGGCAAAGGCTTCCAAACCAAACAAGCATGAGGATGTTTGCCACCACTGCCACAAGGCTGGGCATTGGAGGAGGAACTGCAAGGAGTACCTCGAGCAGTTGCGAACTGCAAAAGGTATGTTCTACATTGAAATAAATATATCTCTTAATTCGACTTCTTAGGTACCTGACACCGGATGTGGATCCCATATCTGCAATGATTTGCAGGTGATGACAAGAAGTCGACGTCTTAGAGAGGGTGAGACCCACTTGAGGCTTTGAAATGGAGCAAGGGTTGCTGCTATAGCTATAGGAGATGTTCATTTATTTCTGTCTTCAAATTTTAAGTTGTTGTTACGAGACATTTTATTTGTTCCTGAATTGATTAAAAACATTATTTCTATTCCTATGCTTGATAGAAATGGATATTCTTGTATGTTTGCTAATTCGATTTGCAATATTTACAAGAATGAATGTTTAATTGGAATTGGGGAACGCGAAAACGATTTACACACCTTAAAATTAAAAGACGTTCCAACTCGCGATGTCGAAGCACACACAACAACGATTAAACGGAAACACGATAACTTGAACCCAGCACAACTTTGGCACGCTAGGCTAGGTCACATTTACCTAAGTAGGATGAACAAGCTAGTTAGGAGTGACTTGTTTGATCTGTCAGACATCAACTCCCTACCAACTTGTGAATCCTGTCTGAAAGGAAAGATGACCAATCAACCCTTCAAGGGCAAGGGTGAGCATGCCCAAGGCCTATTGGATTTGATCCATACTGATGTGTGCGGCCCGTTTAGTATTGATACTAAATATGGTCACACATACTTCATCACCTTTACCGATGATTACTCTAGGAACGGGTACTTGTACTTGATGAAGTACAAGTCTGAATCCTTTGAAAGGTTCAAGGAATTCAAGGCTGAAGTAGAAAATCAATTAGGAAAAAGTATTAAAGCACTTCGATCTGATCGAGGTGGTGAATACTTAAGTGCTGAATTTCAAGACTATCTGAAAGAGAATGAGATTCTCTCACAGTGGACCCCTCCTGCCACACCACAGCTCAATGGTGTAGCGGAGCGTCATAATCGGACCTTGTTGGACATGGTTCGATCAATGATGAGCTTCACTGAGCTTCCTACCTCGTTTTGGGGCTATGCACTCGAAACGGCGGTAATGTTGTTGAACAATGTCCACACCAAGGCGGTGGATAAGACTCCGTATGAGATATGGATGGGCAAACCACCCAAGTACTCATTTATGAGGATTTGGGGATGTCATTCTTACGTGAAGCAGACAGTGGGAGATAAGCTGGATACGAGATCCATCTTATGCTACTTCATTGGGTATCCAAAAAATTCCATTGGATACTACTTCTACTATCCCAGCGAAACAAAAGTGTTTGTTTCTAGGAATGCCACCTTTATGGAAAGGGAATTTCTACTTGATAGAAAGGGCAAAATAGTAGAACTCGAAGAGGTTCGAGAACCAATTGAAGTACCAGGTGAGTCTCCCGCACCTACAGAGCCAATACCAGAAATGGTCGCACCTAGGAGGTCCGAAAGGATTCCTAGGGCTCCTGAGAGATATGGTTTTCTCCTTGAAGATGATCAAGGTGATCAAGTAGTTGGATCTGATCCAAGAACTTTCAAGGAGGCAATTTACGATGCTGATTCTAACTTATGGCTTGAAGCAATGCAGTCTGAGTTTGACTCAATGCATGCTAACCAAGTTTGGACTCTCGTTAACACTCCCGAAGGAATTGTTCCTATTGGGTGCAAATGGGTTTACAAGAGGAAACTTGGGCCTGATGGTAAGGTAATGACCTGCAAGGCACGACTAGTCGCGAAAGGTTACACTCAAAGGCAAGGTGTTGACTATGATGAAACCTTCTCGCCAGTCGCAATGTTCAAGTGAATTAGAATATTGTTAGCCATAGCCGCATGGTACGACTATGAGATATGGCAAATGGATGTGAAAACTGCGTTTCGTAATGGAAACATTAAGGAAGAGATCTATATGACGCAGCCTGAGGGTTTCACATCTGTTGGAAGCGAGCATAAGGTATGGAAGCTTCAGAGATCGATCCACGGTCTCAAACAAGCATCGCGGAGTTGGAACCTAAGATTCGATGAAACAATTAAGGAATTCGGTTTCATCAAGAATCCTGAGGAGCCATGTGTCTATAAAAAGGTAGTTAAAAGCGCTGTGACGTTCCTCGTACTTTATGTTGACGACATTCTACTCATTGGGAATGATGTAGGAATGCTGCAGTCAACTAAAGTATGGTTGTCTAGCAGATTTTCGATGAAGGACATGGGTGAAGCATCCTATATTCTTGGAATACAGATCTATCGGGATAGATCTAAACGGATGCTCGGACTCACCCAAGCTAGCTACATCGATACCATACTTAAGAGGTTCTCTATGGAAGAGTCCAAGAGAGGACACCAACCTATGTGCCACGGGGTCACTCTATCTAAGTCTATGTGTCCAAAGACTGATGAGGAGATAGAGAGTATGGCACGTGTACCATATGCCTCGGCAATAGGTATTATTATGTATGGCATGATCTCGACTAGACCGGATGTTGCATATGCTCTGAGTGTCACGAGCCGCTACCAGGCCAACCCCGGCCAATTGCATTGGAAGGCTGTGAAGGATATTCTTAAGTACTTGCGAAGGACTAAGAATATGTTCATGGTCTATGGCGGTGGTGAACTGAAGCTGGAAGGCTACACTGATTCTAGCTTCCAGTGTGATGTGGATGATTCGAAATCAACCTCTGGATTTGTATTCATGCTCAATGGTGGTGCTTTCTCTTGGAAGAGTTCCAAGCAAGACTCCATCGCGGATTCAACCACTAAAGCTGAGTACATTGCAGCATCAGCTGCTGCTAAGGAGGCCGTTTGGATAAGGAATTTAGTCCAAGAGTTGGGCGTCATTCCTAATGGAGTTGGTCCAGTCCCGGTGTACTGCGACAACATGGGTGCCGTTGCGCAAGCAAAGGAGCCTAGGTCTCACCGAAGATCCAAACACATACTGAGGAAATACCACATAATCCGGGATATTGTGGCTAGAGGTGACATAGCAGTTGAGAGAGTCGCCTCTGCGGACAACGTTGCTGATCCACTTACGAAGCCCTTGCCAGGACACTTGTTTGAAAAACATCACGAAACAATGGGACTGCGTCTGATGAGTAGTTGGCTTTAGGGCAAGTGGGAGATTGTTAGAGTAGATGCCCAACTAGCCAACTTGTGGCGTGTGGGTTTATAGACTCTTGTATGAAACAATCTTTATATATGATATTCGCATTCTTTTATATGGCATTCTTTACTTTCATTGTGTGTATGAAAATTTACAATTGCGTTGAGTAAAGACTTAGACACTTAAGTGTATGTTAGATGTGATAGTGGGTATGACGGCTATCATGAAACACATCTAATAGTCGCTGTGTATTCTGAACATGTTCCTAGTCGATTGGGCCGTCAAAATGAGGATAAGGCCGCCCGAGTTCGAGACTAGTATCTGCGATCCAAAGTACCATGTTTCATTGGTAGGGGACATTGTGATGTTCTTAGCATGCAGATAGATAGTGACCTGGTGATCTATCGAACTACCCTCGTTCGGACTTTCCAAGTGGTTACCATTTGTCGAATGGATAAGTTCGAGGTCTTGGTTGTACTGATTAGTCCTCACGACTCGAAACGTCATTGAGACTCTACATGATAGGCGCCTCACTTTGACCCGTTTGCCGACTCACTTGGGGTCATTAGGCGGCGGGATTGGGTGAGGTCCCGATGCATGTAGGAGTCGATGCTTCGTTGTCGAGGATTCACCGCTCGCAGACATGCGTTGATATCCTATGCTATCTGAGGGGATAATAGTTTATAAATCTCTGGCTAGAGTACTGGATGTGTTTTAAGTAAATGGGTTTACCTAGTTACACTCGTGATGTCACTATTCGATCTCCAAGATGTATGCATAGCTATCGGATCTATAGCGACTCTCGATTTACCAATGGTCGTTGATCTGATCGGGATATATGGATTGAAAGGACCGTACTGTACGCTAACCACGACCAACTGGTTCTTGCAGGCACTATCAGTGATACCTAGGGGATCATGGGGCGATATTGCTAGATGCTCTTACCATGATCCGTTGGGCAAGTCCGGAATTGTGATTCCGGAGCCACAATGGTTGTGGGCCCACGGCTAGCTGTATCCCTGAACCATTGAGGGTCACACAAGTACTGGATTCGAGATTCCCGCACGGATACTCAGCTCAATGTGTTGAGCATACGAAGAGGATTTTGGGAGTGCGACTTCCTAAAAGTCAACAGGGGTCAAACCGGGGTTTCCCGCTGTTGAGGGGCAAAACGGTCATTTTGCACTGGGGTTCTGAAAAACGGTTTTTCAGATCATAGTGTTCAGTTTTGGAAACTGAATCGATCGGTCCGATCTGATCGACGATCGGAGTTACGATGAAGTCTCGGTGGTGGAGATGAACTGAATGTTCATCGTTGGACCCGGGCCCGTTGGGCCGATCCAAGTCCAACACTTAAGCTTATTTAATTAAGCCTAAACCTAGACTTCAAAACACAAGACTCTCACTAACCCTAAACCTAGAGACTTGAGCGCCGCCCCCCTCTCTTTTTCTTCCTCACACCGCCGCCGCCGTGCGCCGCCCGCCGCCGCTGCTTCGCCGGAAAATTGTTCCCGGCCTAGTTTTTCGAGGAGAATCCATTGGCGATAAAATCCTTCAGCTTTCTAGTGCAGGCTGATTGGAGGGAGATCGATCCTGGTCGTGGACCGGATTGGCGATATCTACCGCAATCTACCGTGAAGAGCCGACGTTATTGTAACTACGGTTGGAGCCAGGCACAAGTGCCAGCAAGGTAGTGTTTTTGAACACCCTATGTATGACAATTGTTTTGTATTACTCGTATTGATCGTCTCCCGGCTGTTAATTTTCTGTTCTTTCGCTGCCTAGCCGGGGGGCGTGATCCGGATCCCCAACATCTCTATCGTATAGAGGAGCTTCTCCGAAGCCAATACAAGATTAATGTTGCGGAGCCAGTCTTGGTAGTTCAGACCGGTGAACCTGTTGCTATCCAGAATAGCAGCGAGCGGGTTTTCATCGAAACCATTTTATAAAGCAGTTATACTGAAAAGAAAACAGACATGCATTACTAACTATATATAAAATAAATGCTAAGACATAAAACATGGTCATTTAGTTTTATGAATTACCCTCCCACTATTTTAACGATTTCACCACCCTCTAATGAAATCGAGAAAACAGGTTTCTTTAGTGGGTACACGGAGCCCAATCAAGCGATCATGGACCCGAATAATATCAGCCATCCACGACCCCTGAAAGGTAGTTTCCGATTGCAGCCGGTGCAACCTCCATGTATTCACCTCACGTCCAGTAAGGACCCAATAATATGACGCCGTTTACTATCACGTGTCAAGATTGACCCATCAATGTTGAGTCGTGAAGGACGGTCCCCTTAACGTCCCCAATAATATGAGCCAACGTTAAAGGGAGTTCCCCAGTCGCGCCACCATGCTTGCAACGGCCGGCCACGTCGCGTATCCAGCAGCGCAACAGCTTGCGCGGAGCGGCGCTACGAGCGGCGCAACATCGCGCGACCAGCACGGCCGTGATGCGCGACCATCGTGCATCTCCTGTGCGACCAGCGGCGCAACATCACGCAACGATTTGTGCCGGGCAGCGTCCAGTGAGTCGGCCACCAGCATGCATCGGCCGCAACAAGATGTGCGGCCCGCATGATTAAACGTGCGCTCATGCGGGCTTGGTATCTAGCGCCGCCGTGAGCGGCGGCGGCCGGCAGGCCATGGAACAACTTTTGTTTTGATTCTGAAAAATTAAAACATTAGATACAATATGGCAATAATCGTATTAATAAGATCCGAAAACCATGGCTCTGATACCACTGTTGGGATCCGGATCACGCCCCTCGGCGAGGCAGCGGAAGAACAAAAACATGTGCCGGGAGACGATCAATGCGATAAAACAATTCACAAATCTATGACATTCATAGGGTGTTCAAAACACTACCTTGCTGGCAACTCGTGCCTGGCTCCGACCGGTTTCGTAAAAAATGGCACTTCACGGTAGACTGCGGTAGATAACGCCAATCCGGTCCACGACCAGAATCGATCTCCCTCCAATCAGCCTGCACTAGAAGACTTATGGATTTATCTCCAACGAATTCTCCTCGAAAAACTAGGCCGGAAACAGTTTTCCGGCGAAGCGACGGCGGTGGCGGCGGCGGCATGAGGATGTTGAAGAGAGGGGGCGGCGGCTCTTGCTTCTAGGTTTAGGGTTGTAGTTAAGTTGTGTTTATGAAGTCTACAAGTCTAATTAAATAGACTTAGTAATAATCTTGGACCGGCCCAACGGGCCCGGGTCCAACGGGTGAACATTCGGTTCAACCCTGTCATCGTGACTTCATCGTAACTCCGATCGCCAATCAGATCGGACCGATAGATTCAGTTTCCAAAACTGAATACTATGATCTGAAAAACCATTTTTCAGAACCCCAGTGCAAAATGACGGTTTTGCGCCTCAACAGAGGGAAACCCCGGTTTGACCCCTGTTGACTTTTAGGAAGTCGCACTCCCCAAAATCCTCTTCTCGTGCTCAACACATTGAGCTGAGTATCCGTGCGGGAATCTCGAATCCAGTACTTGTGTGACCCTCAATGATTCAGGGATACAACTAGCCGTGGGCCCACAACCATTGTGGCTCCGGAATCACAATTCTGGACTTGCCCATCGGATCATGGTAAATCGTCTAGCAACATCGCCCCATGATCCCCTAGGTATCACTGATAGTGCCTGCAAGAACCAGTTGGTCATGATAAGCGTACAGTACGGTCCTTTCAATCCATATATCCCGATCAGATCGACGACCATTGGTAAACCGAGAGTCGCTATAGATCCGATAGCTATGCATACATCTTGGAGATCGAATAGTGACATCGCGAGTGTAACTAGGTAAACACATTTACCTAAAACATTTCTAGTACTCTGGCCAGAGATTTATACACTATTATCCCTCAGATAGCATAGGATATCCACGCATGTCTGCGAGCGGTGAATCCTCGACAACGATGCATAGACTCCTACATGCATCGGGGTCTCACCCAATCCCGACGCCTTATGACCGCAAGTGAGTCGGCAAACGGGTCAAAGTGAGACGCCTATCATGTAGAGTCTCAATGACGTTTCGAGTCGTGAGGACTAATCAGTACAACCAAGACCTCGGACTTATCCACTCGACAAATGGTAACCATTTGGAAAGTCCGAACGAGGGTAGTTCGATAGATCACCAGGTCACTATCTATCTGCATGCTCAGAACATCACAATGTTCCCTACCAATGAAACATGGTACTTCGCATTGCAGATATTAGTCTCGAACTCGGGCGGCCTTATCCTCATTTTGACGGCCCAATCGACTAGGAACATGTTCAGAATACACAGTGACTATTAGATGTGTTTCATGATAGCCGTCATACCCACTATCACATCTAACATACACTTTAGTGCATTCTAGGTCTTTACTCAACGCAATTGTAAATCATCATACACACAATGAAAGTAAAGAATGCCATATAAGTAAATGCGAATATCATATATAAAGATTGTCAAATACAAGAGTCTATAAACCCACACGCCACCAGTTGGCTAGTTGGGCATCTACTCTAACACCATCACCAACGGAATCACTTTGTTCCTCAGCTGCTTCTCCTTCCTATCCAGAATCTGCACTGGATATTCTACATAGCTCAAGGCAGAATCTAGCTCAACTTCGTCGGTTCTCAACACATGGGATGGATCTGGCTCATAATTTCTCAACATTGACACATGAAAAACGCCATGTATCGCTTCTAACTCATAAGTCAGCCTCAATCGATAAGCCAACTGCCCAATCCGCTCAACAATCTCGAAAGGACCAACGAATCTAGGAGCTAATTTGCCTTTAAATCTAAACCTCATCACGCTCTTGAAAGGAGAAACTTTGAGAAAAATACTCGATCGCCAACCTCAAACTCTAATGGTCTGCGTCTTCTGTTAGCATAGCTGGTAAATCTATCTTGTGTAGCCTTCATTATACTTCGAATCAAATCAATCTGATCTTTCATATGCTGCACAAATTCAGGGGTAGAAAGTTGTTTCTCACCAACTTCTTCCCAACAAATCAGAGATCTGCATAGCTCTAACAATCTCGAAAGGACCAACGAATCTAGGAGCTAATTTGCCTTTAAATCTAAACCTCATCACGCTCTTGAAAGGAGAAACTTTGAGAAAAATACTCGATCGCCAACCTCAAACTCTAATGGTCTGCGTCTTCTGTTAGCATAGCTGGTAAATCTATCTTGTGTAGCCTTCATTATACTTCGAATCAAATCAATCTGATCTTTCATATGCTGCACAAATTCAGGGGTAGAAAGTTGTTTCTCACCAACTTCTTCCCAACAAATCAGAGATCTGCATTTACGACCATACAACGCCTCAAATGGAGCCATCCTGATAGTCACCTGGTAGCTGTTGTTATACGAAAACTCAACCAAGGACAAAGAATCCTGCCAGCCACCACTGAAATCCATCACAACTACACGCAGCATATCCTCTAAAGTGTGAATGGTCCGCTCAGACTGACCATCTGTCTGTGGGTGATAGGCTGTGCTCATAGCCAATCTCGAACCCATCGCTGCTTGTAGACTCTTCCAGAAACGAGATGTGAACCTCGGATCTCTATCGGACACTATCGAAACAGGAACTCCATTCAATCTAACCACATGGTCGATGTATAGTTTCGCCATTTTCTTCATGGAACACCTCATATCATAGGGAATGAAATGGGCTGACTTCGAAAGTCTATCAATCACCACCAAAATCGCATCACATCCCATACTCGATCGAGGTAGATGAGTCACAAAATCCATGGCGATGTTCTCCCAATTCCATTGGGGCACCTCCAAACTCTGTAGAAATCCACCAGGTCTCATCCTCTCAGCTTTGACCTGCTGGCAATTCAGACATCTAGCAACAAAACCAGAGATGTCGCTCTTCATGCCTTCCCACTAATAGTGAGACTTCAAGGCATGGTACATCTTCCTTTAGCCCGGATGCACACTATACCGGCTACAATGCGCATCGTTCAGTATGGTCTCTTTCAAATCGATTAAGTTCGGAACCACAAATCTTCCTCGAAATCTCAGACATCCATCAGAAGTAATAGAGAAATCCTCAGACTGACCACTTCGGGCTTTAATCTTCAACTCATGAACATATGGATCAGTCCTCTGCGCCTCCCTGATGTCACTCACAATATGCGGTTCTACTTGAATTGAAGAAACCATAAAGTACTGATCACCCGGCTGGAATCGCCAACCAGAAGTACTCAACTGCTCATAGAATTTTGAGACATTCAAAAACGAAAGCATCACAGGCTGGGTCTTCGTACTCAATGCATCGGCAACCGAGTTCATCCGCCCAGGCTGATACCGAATCTCACAGTTGAAGTCTTTGAGCAACTCCATCCAACGTCGTTACCTCCCTGATGTCACTCACAATATGCGGTTCTACTTGAATTGAAGAAACCATAAAGTACTGATCACCCGGCTGGAATCGCCAACCAGAAGTACTCAACTGCTCATAGAATTTTGAGACATTCAAAAACGAAAGCATCACAGGCTGGGTCTTCGTACTCAATGCATCGGCAACCGAGTTCATCCGCCCAGGCTGATACCGAATCTCACAGTTGAAGTCTTTGAGCAACTCCATCCAACGTCGTTACCTCATATTTAGATCAGAATGCGTGAAGATATATTTCAGGCTCTTGTGGTCGTTGTACACCACAAATTCTTCACCATACAGATAATGTCGCCAAATCTTCAAAGCAAACACTATTGCAGCCAACTCCAAATCGTGAATAGGGTATCTCGTCTCGTGAGGCTTCAATTGTCATGACGCATAGGCAATCACGTACCCGTTCTGCATCAAAACACATCCCAAACCATTGAGAGAAGCATCGGAGCACACAACAAATCCTCCGGATCCAGACGGTAGAGCCAAAACAGGAGAAGTGGTTAACTTCTCCTTCAACATCTGAAAACTAACTCGTACTCGTCAGTCCAAACGAACTTCCGATCTTTCTGAGTCAATTGAGTCATCGGCCTGTCTATCGAAGAGAAATTCTCGATAAAATGCCTGTCATAGCCAGCCAATCCCAAGAAGCTACGGATCTTGGAAACTTTCCTAGGTCTCTCACAGTTAAGATCTTCTTCGACCTAACTCGGATCTACCGAAATCCCTTGCGCTGAAATCACATGACCCAAAAAGATAATTCTGTCAAGCCAAAATTCGCACTTGCTGAACTTGGCGTATAATTGCGAGTCTCTCAACCTCTGCAACACCAATCTGAGGTGCTCCTTATGCTCTCTCATGCCCCTCGAATACACTAGGATGTCATCTATGAAGACGATAACGAACCGATCGATGTACTCGCTAAAGATGTGATTCATAAAATCCATGAACACAGCTGGGGCATTCGTCAACCCAAACGGCATGACAAGAAACTCATAATGCCCATATCGAGTCCGAAAAGCTGTCTTCACCACGTCAGCGTCTCAAATCCGCAACTGGTGATAACCAGAGCGCAAATCAATCTTCGAGTATACGACCGATCCTTGCAACTGATCGAACAATTCATCAATCCTCGGCAAAGGATACTTGTTCTTCACCGTCACTTTATTCAACTGTCGAAAATCCACGCACATCCTCATAGACCCATCCTTATTCTTCACAAAAAGGATCGGAGCTCCCCAAGGCGACATACTCGGTCTGATGAAGCCTTTATCCAAGAGATCTCTCAACTGATCCTTCAGATCTTTCAATTCTGCTGGCGCCAACCGATACGGAGCTCTAGAAATCGGGACGGTACCGGGCACCAACTCGATGATGAAGTCGATCTCACGTCTTGGAGGGAATCCAGGAATCTCATCCGGAAACACATCGGGAAACTCTTGAACGATCGGAATGTTGCTCAACTCCAATCGTGGCTCTTGGGAAATGTCAAGCGCATAAATCATGAATCTAGCATTATCCAGCGATAGCAGGCTAAACATCTCCATGGCGGACACCATTGGAATCTTCGAGCGTGAATCAGCACCGTAGAACTCCCACTTCTCACCCGAGTAAGGGCGAAATCTCACTACAGCATGAAAACAATCGACAGTAGCCTTATAGCTAGACAATACATCCATACCCAAGATTCAATAAAAATCTCTAATTCCCAAAACAATTAGATTGGACACCAAAAAATACTCATCAAATCGAAGCACACAATCAAATACCACTTCACGGGACCACAGACTCACACCAGCAGGGATAGACACGGAAACAACAACATCACACAATGGGGAAGAACTCAACCCATGCTCATTAACAAACAACTCATAAATAAAGGAGTGTGATGCACCAGTGTCAAATAGAACTCTCGCAGGATAATCGAAAATAGAGCATGTACCTGCGATCACTATGTCAGGTGTCTCCTCAGCCTGCTCTCTCATCAAAGCGTTCGCCTGGGCCTGCTGTGGAATCCGAAACTGAGGTCTTGAAGGTGCTCCAAACCTAGAAGGCTCATGGGGTTGGAATCCAGATCGCTGGGTAGGGGCAGGAAACTGCGGTCTCTGAGAAGAACCACCAGCTGATCCCTGCTGCGAAGGAACTGAAGACTGACCCCACAACAAAGGACATACTCTCTGAAAATGTCCGGGCTATCCACAGTTATGGCAAAACCCCTGAACTCCACGACACTGCGAAGTCGGATGCCTTCCTCCGCACTGTCCACAAGACATGCCGCCTGAACCACTGCCAGAACCATAACTCGCAGAATCAGAGGAACTCGAATTCGCCTTCTTCTTGAACTGCTTCCCTCGAGGTCGAAACCTTTGGCGATTAGATTGCTGCTGTGACCCTTGAGGAGAATAAAAAGATTGCAACGCATCCTGCACAGGCTGATAGGTGCGTCCAGTAATCGGTTGAGTCGGAGCATCCTCCTCCAGCAAACTCTCCTCAATATCCACCGCTCGGTTCACTGCACCGATAAAGGTTGCAGGTGAACCAGACAAAACCATCCGGTACAGATCAGGCCTCAAGCCTTTCAGAAATTTGTTCCTCTTCGTCCTCTCCTGGTTGGCTACGTGTGGCACATAAATCAAAAGAGCAGAAAAATGTCGGGCATACTCAGCCACTCACAAGTTACCCTGCTTCAGGTTGTCGAACTCTCGCTCGAGACTGTTATAGAAGGACTCCGGGGTATACTCCTATCGGAACACCTCACAGAAGCTATCCCAAGTGATCACAGCCCCACTATCATGAAGGATACGAGAAGTACCCCTCCACCAGCGCTGTGCGTTGTCTCTCAGCTGCAACACCGCCAGCTTCAGTCTCTTCTCGGGAGCGTATTCCATAGTATCGAACAACTCCTCCATCTGAACTAACCAAGCCTCAGCCATCGCACCACCCTCGGCTGCAGAAAACGTCGGAGGGTTCGTCCGCTAAAACCTAGCTAAAACCAACTCTATCTCGCCTATCTGTCTAGTAACATTCTCAACCTGATGAACATCATCATCGCTACCTGCCCTAGACTCCTCCTTGGTACGTCTAGTCGTCCTACCTCTTCCTCTCCTCGACGACATCTAAACAAGTCTAGAGGTAAGATCTCACAGTAGATATATCACATAGACAGATAAAAGATCACATAAGTCACAGAGTCAATCAAAATCAAATCAAAACTCCGTGCCTAGACTCGAGTGTGATCAAAAGAAATCGAGCTTATCCCAGTTTAAGCTCTGATACCAAAAATGTCACGCCCCGTGCTAATAAAAAGAGAATATAGCACAATTAAGCACATAATCACGGAAGCGTAAAATCGGGCTTAAAAATTTTTCGCAATGTTTGGGCCTGAACTCAAAATCATCATTTAAAATATTCATAATCAAAATACGAGTTGACTCAAACTCTTACAAAACATGTAACTGTTGGGGATCCGGATCCGCCCCCCAGCTAGGCAGCGAAAGAAAAGAAATTTAACGGCCGGGAGACGATCAATAGGAAAAATAACAATACAAATATCATCATACATAGGGTGTTCAAAACACTACCTTGCTGGCACTTGTGCATGGCTCCAACCATAGTTACAATAACGTCGGCTCTTCTCGGTAGATTGCGGTAGATATCGCCAATCCGGTCCACGACCAGAAACGAGACTCCTTCGTCAGCCTGCACTAGAAGGACTGACGAGATCAGCACGAATGGATTCTCCTTGTCGAATTGGCCGGAAACAATTTTCCGACGAAGACGGGCGGCGGCGGCGGCGGCGCACGGTGGTGGCGGCTTGTAGAGAGGAGGGAGGGCGGCGGCCAATGCTTTTAGGGTTAGGTTAAATTGTTGTGTCTTGTGTTAAGTGAAGCTTAGTCTAATTAAATAGACTTAGGTGTTGGACTTGGACCGGCCCAATGGGCCCGGGTCCAACGATGAACATTCAGTTCATCTCCACCACCGAGACTTCATCATAACTCCGATCGCCGATCAGATCGGATCGATCGATTCAGTTTCCAAAACTGAACGCCATGATCTGAAAAACCGTTTTTCAGAATCCCAGTGCAAAATGACCGTTTTGCCCTTCAACAGCGGGAAACCCCGGTTTGACCCCTGTTGACTTTCAGGAAGTCGCACTTCCCGAAATCCTCTTATCGTGCTCAACACATTGAGCTGAGTATCCATGCGGGAATCTCGAATCTAGTACTTGTGTGACCCTCAATGGTTCAGGGATACAGCTAGCCGTGGGCCCACAACCATTGTGGCTCCGGAATCACAATTCCGGACCTGCCCAACGGATCATGGTAAGAGCTTCTAGCAACATCGCCCCATGATCCCCTAAGTATCACTGATAGTGCCTGCAAGAACCAGTTGGTCGTGGTTAGCGTACAGTACGGTCCTTTCAATCCATATATCCCGATCAGATCAACGACCATTGGTAAATCGAGAGTCGCTATAGATCCGATAGCTATGCATACATCTTGGAGATCGAATAGTGACATCGCGAGTATAACTAGGTAAACACATTTACCTAAAACACTTATAGTACTCTGGCCAGAGATTTATACACTATTATCTCCTCAGATAGCATAGGATGTCCACGCATGTCTGCGAGCGGTGAATCCTCGACAACGATGCATCGACTCCTACATGCATCGGGGTCTCACCCAATCCCGACGCCTTATGACCCCAAATGAGTCGGCAAACGGGTCAAAGTGAGACGCCTATCATGTAGAGTCTCAATGACGTTTCGAGTCATGAGGACTAATCAGTACAACCAAGACCTCGAACTTATCCACTCGACAAATGGTAACCACTTGAAAAGTCCGAACGAGGGTAGTTCGATAGATCACCGGGTCACTATCTATCTGCATGCTCAGAACATCACAATGTTCCCTACCAATGAAACATGGTACTTCACATCGCAGATACTAGTCTCGAACTCGGTCGGCCTTATCATCATTTTGACGGCCCAATCGACTAGGAACACGTTCAGAATACACAGCGACTATTAGATGTGTTTCATGATAGCCGTCATACCCACTATCACATCTAACATACGCTTTAGTGCATTCTAGGTCTTTACTCAACGCAATTGTTAATCATTACACACATAATGAAAGTAAAGAACGCCATATAAAGGAATGCGAATATCATATATTAAAGACTGTTTCATACAAGAGTCTATAAACCCACACGCCACAAGTTGGCTAGTTGGGCATCTACTCTAACAATCTCCCACTTGCCCTAAAGCCAACTACTCATCAGACCCAGTCCCATTGTTTCGCGATGTTTTTCAAACAAGGGTCCTGGCAAGGGCTTCGTAAGTGGATCAACAACGTTGTCCGCAGAGGCGACTCTCTCAACTGCTATGTCACCTCTAGCCACAATATCCCGGATTATGTGGTATTTCCTCAGTATGTGTTTGGATCTTTGGTGAGACCTAGGCTCCTTTGCTTGCGCAACGGCACCCGTGTTGTCGCAGTACACCGGGACTGGACCAACTCCATTAGGAATGACGCCCAACTCTTGGACGAAATTCCTTATCCAAACGGCCTCCTTAGCAGCAGCTGATGCTGTAATGTACTCAGCCTCAGTGGTTGAATCCGCGATGGTGTCTTTCTTGGAACTCTTCCAAGAGACAGCACCACCATTGAGCATGAATACAAATCCAGAGGTTGATTTCGAATCATCCACGTCACACTGGAAGCTAGAATCAGTGTAGCCTTCCAGTTTTAGTTCACCACCCCCATAGACCATGAACATATTCTTAGTCCTTCGTAAGTACTTAAGAATATCCTTCACAGCCTTCCAATGCAATTGTCCGGGGTTGGCCTGGTAGCGGCTCGTGACACTCATAGCATATGCGACATCCGGTCTAGTCGAGATCATGCCATACATAATACTACCTATAGCCGAGGCATATGGTACACGTGCCATACTCTCTATCTCCTCATCAGTCTTTGGACACATAGACTTGGATAGAGTGACCCCGTGGCACATAGGTAGGTGTCCTCTCTTGGACTCTTCCAAAGAGAACCTCTTAAGTATGGTATCGATGTAGGTAGCTTGGGTGAGTCCGAGCATCCGTTTAGATCTATCCCGATAGATCTGTATTCCAAGAATATAGGATGCTTCACCCATGTCCTTCATCGAAAATCTACTAGAAAACCATACTTTAGTTGACTGCAGCATTCCTACATCATTCCCAATGAGTAGGATGTCATCAACATAAAGTACTAGGAACGTCACAGCGCTTTTAACTACCTTTTTATAGACACATGGCTCCTCGGGATTCTTGATGAAACCAAATTCCTTGATCGTTTCATCGAATCTCAGGTTCCAACTTCGCGATGCTTGTTTGAGACCGTAGATCGATCTCTGAAGCTTGCATACCTTATGCTCGCTTCCAACAGATGTGAAACCCTCAAGCTGCGTCATATAGATCTCTTCCTTAATGTTTCCATTAAGGAACGCAGTTTTCACATCCATTTGCCATATCTCATAGTCGTACCATGCGGCTATGGCTAACAATATTCTAATCCAATGGAATTCTTTGGATACCCAATGAAGTAGCATAAGATGGATCTCGTATCCAGCTTATCTCCCACTGTCTGCTTCACGTAAGCAGGACATCCCCAAATCCTCATAAATGAGTACTTGGGTGGTTTGCCCATCCATATCTCATACGGAGTTTTATCCACTGCCTTGGTGTGGACATTGTTCAACAACATGACCGCTGTTTCGAGCGCATAGCCCCAAAACAAGGTAGGAAGTTCAGTGAAGCTCATCATAGATCGAACCATGTCCAACAAGGTCCGATTACGATGCTCCGCTACACCATTGAGCTGTGGTGTGGCAGGAGGGGTCCACTGTGAGAGAATCCCATTCTCTTTCAGATAGTCTTGAAACTCAGTACTTAAGTATTCATCACCTCGATCAGATCGAATTGCCTTAATACTTTTTCCTAATTGATTTTCACTTCAGCCTTGAATTCCTTGAACCTTTCAAAGGATTCAGACTTGTACTTCATCAAGTACAAGTACCCATACCTAGAGTAATCGTCGGTAAATGTGATGAAGTATGTGTGACCGTATTTAGTACCAATACTAAATGGGCCGCACACATCAGTATGGATCAAATCCAATAGGCCTTGGGCACGTTCACCCTTGCCCTTGAAGGGTTGCTTGGTCATTTTTCCTTTCAGAAAAGATTCACAAGTCGGTAGGGAGTTGATGTCTGACAGATCAAACAGGTCACTCCTAACTAACTTGTTCATCCTACTTAGGGAAATGTGACCTAGCCTAGCGTGCCAAAGTTGTGCTGGGTTCAAGTTATCGTGTTTCCGTTTAATCGTTGTTGTGTGTGCTTCGACATCGCGAGTTGGAACGTCTTTTAATTTTAAGGTGTATAAATCATTTTCGCGTTCCCCAATTCCAATTAAACATTCATTCTTGTAAATATTGCAAATTGTATTGGCAAACATACAAGAATATCCATCTCTATCAAGCATAGGAATAGAAATAATGTTTTTAATCAATTCAGGAACAAATAAAACGTCTCGTAACAACAACTTAAAATTTGAAGACAGAAATAAATGAACATCTCCTATAGCTATAGCAGCAACCCTTGCTCCATTTCCAAGCCTCAAGTGGGTCTCATCTTCTCTAAGACGTCGACTTCTTGTCATCACCTGCAAATCATTGCAGATATGAGATCCACATCTGGTATCAAGTACCCAAGAAGTTGAATTTAGAGACATATTTATTTCAATATAGAACATACCTTTTGCAGTTCGCAACTGCTCGAGGTACTCCTTGCAGTCCTCCTACAATGCCCGGCCTTGTGGCAGTGGTGGCAAACGTCCTCGCTCTTGTTTGGCTTAGAAGCCCTTGCCTTTGGCTTCTTGGCAGACTTTTCCTCTTTCGCAGGAGCAGAACGCTTCTTGATCTTGCGTCTAGGCCCCTTCTTCGCAGAGGAAGAAGAACCCAGAAGGAGGACGGGTTTGTCCTTCTTTATAGTCCCCTCAAACACTACAAGCATGTTCACCACCTCTTCAAGGGTATGCAGATAGATAGTGACCTGGTGATCTATCGAACTACCCTCCTTCGGATTTTCCAAGTGGTTACCATTTGTCGAGTGGATAAGTCTGAGGTCTTGGTTGTACTGATTAGTCCTCACGACTCGAAACTTCATTGAGACTCTACATGATAGGCGTCTCGCTTTGACCCGTTTGCCGACTCACTTGGGGTCATAAGGCATCGGGATTGGGTGAGATCCCGATGCATGTAGGAGTCGATGCATCGTTGTCGAGGATTCACCGCTCGCAGACATGCGTGGATATCCTATGCTATCTGAGGGGATAATAGTGTATAAATCTCTGGCCAGAGTACTAGAAGTGTTTTAGGTAAATGTGTTTACCTAGTTACACACGCGATGTCACTATTTCGATCTCCAAGATGTATGCATAGTTATCGGATCTTTAGCGACTCTCGATTTACCAATGGTCGTTGATCTGATCGGGATATATGGATTGAAAGGACCGTACTGTACGCCAACCACGACCGACTGGTTCTTGCAGGCAGTATCAGTGATACCTAGGGGATCATGGGGCGATGTTGCTAGACGCTTTACCATGATCCGTTGGGCAAGTCCGGAATTGTGATTCCGGAGCCACAATGGTTGTGGGCCCATGGCTAGCTGTATCCATGAACCATTGAGGGTCACAAAAGTACTAGATTCGAGATTCCCGCACGGATACTCAGCTCAATGTGTTGAGCACGAGAAGAGGATATCGGGAACTGCGACTTCCTAAAATTCAACAGGGGTCAAACCGGGGTTTGCCGCTGTTGAGGGGCAAAACGGTCTTTTTGCACTGGGGTTCTGAAAAATGGTTTTTCAGATCATATTATTCAGTTTTGGAAACTGAGTCGATCGGTCCGATCTGATCGGCGATCTGAGTTACGATGAAGTCTCGGTGGTGGAGATGAACTGAATGTTCATTGTTGGACCCGGGCCCGTTGGGCCGGTCCAAGTCCAACACATAATCTATTTAAATATGATTAAGAGACTTAATTGAAAAAAAAACTCATATCACAACTTGATACAACACAATAGACCTAACCCTAAATTACGCCTCCCTCCTCTCACACACGCCGCCGCCGCAGTCTCGAGTCGCCGGAATTCGTTCCGGCCGATTCGACGAGGAGAATCCGTTCGTGCAGATATCGTCAGCGCTTCTAGTGCAGCCTGACGAAGGAGTCTCGGTTCTGGTCGTGGACCGGATTGGCGATTATCTACCGCAATCTACCGAGAAGAGCCGGGTTCTTGTAATTCCGGTTGGAGCCAGGCACAAGTGCCAGCAAGGTAATCGTCTAAAACATCCTATGAATGTCGTAGTTTGTTTTGAATTTTTCGTATTGATCATCTCCCGGCTTTTATTCTTTGTTCTTCCGCTGCCTCGCCGGGGGGTCGGATCCGGGATCCCCGAAAAGTGGTATCAGAGCCAGGTTTTTTCGGATCTGATCATACGAAATTGCCATAATTGTATCTGATTTTTCAATTTTCAGAATCGAACAAAACTTTTTGAGGATCA
>KV004782.1:0-11920 GCA_001598015.1 Dorcoceras hygrometricum
CCCCTTCACGTCATTGGTTAAGAGCATAAGCCAAGCATCCAAATACTGTAATATTTTCATAAGAAGGTGCTTGACCATACAAAAGTTCATAAGGTGTTTTGCCTTTCAACAAGATGGATGGAGTTCTATTAATTAGATATGCAGCGGTCAACACACATTCTCCCCAAAATTCAATATGTAAGTTTGCCTGAAAACGAAGTGCACGTGCCACATTAAGTATGTGTCGGTGTTTGCGTTCCACTCTCCCATTTTGTTGAGGAGTTCCAATACAGGAAGTTTGATGTATGATGCCATTCTCCACAAAGTAATCATTCAAACAAGTGAACTCAGTTCCGTTGTCACTACGCACTGTTTTTACCTTGCCATGAAATTGTCTTTTTATCAATGCGAAGAAATTGCGAAGAGTTTGTCTTACTTCAGATTTATGTTGCAAAAGATAAACCCACACACTTCTTGAGTAATCATCAACTATTGTCAAAAAATAATGTGCACCACAGAAATTTGAAGTTTTATAAGGTCCCCATAAATCACAATGAATCATTTCAAAAATATTGCACGCCTTATTATTACTAGACATAAACTCTTCTCTACTCTGCTTTGCTCGAAGACAAACTTCACAACTAGCACATTTATCACCACTGTCACCAACAAATGGTAGTAAACTAACAACCTTATTAGAGGGATGGCCCAACCTTTGATGCCAAATCTCAAAACCATCGTTTCGAACCGTCTTCAGAGCCTTAGCACGCTTCACACCTTCAATTCCCTTGAAGTAATAGAGTCCTTCGCGTTTCTCACCCGCACCAATCAGCATCCTCGAATTGTGGTCCTGTATTACACAAAATTTGTTAGTGAATATAACTGTGCAATTCGTCTCTTCAACAAGTTGGGACACAGAAATCAAGTTACACTTCAAGTTAGGAACATATAGGACATCGTTCAATTTTATATATTTATCTAATATAAATGATAGCCATCATATCCACTATCACATCTAACATACACTATGGTGCATTCTAGGTCTTTATCCAACACAGTTGTTAACATTATAATCATCATGAAGATAAAGAATGCCATAAATAAATGCGAATTTCATAAATAAAGATTGTCATGTACAAGAGTCAATAAAACCCACACGCCACAAGTTGGCTAGTTGGGCATCTACTCTAACAGTGCCATTATCTTACAAAGCTTGTATTTCTTTCTTGATCGCATCTCTCCAGCGTTCATATTTTACAGCTTCAGCAAAGGACTTAGGTTCAACACCTATAGTGATGGCTGCTAAGAAGCACGGTGATGAACAGAGAATTTATCACAATTCACATATTGTGTAATAGGATAAGACTACCTGAGGGGTGCTGATGGCTGAGTGAGTTTGTAGAATGACTCATTACTTTCACGGTGTGTAAGACAAAGTCTCGTAACAAAACAGATGCATGTTTCTCCCTCTGTCCACGACCAAGCAATATTTCGGGTTGCAGATCTTGTTCAACTTCGGTCACACAATGCCCCCTTTCTAAAGTCATATCTTGATCATGTGTATCTCTACGGGACTCAATCATGTCGTGATTCTGGTTATCCTTCTCATTGCTTTTCTTTTGTTCAGGCATCATATAGCATTCCAACTCGTCTTCAACTGAACAATCCTCAATTGTGTTGCTGCTAGTCTGCCCTTTTTCATCTGTAGCTTTCTGTATATAAGCAAACTGATTTTCCACAAAAACTACATCTCTTGAGACAAATAATTCACTTGTATCCATATCATACATGCTCCATCCTTTCTTTCCAAAAGGATATCCAAAAAACACACATTTGCGACTTCGACTGGCAAATTTATCCCCTTCACGTCGTTGGTTAAGAGCATAAGCCAAGCATCCAAATACTGTAATATTTTCATAAGAAGGTGCTTGACCATACAAAAGTTCATAAGGTGTTTTGCCTTTCAACAAGATGGATGGAGTTCTATTAATTAGATATGCAGCGGTCAACACACATTCTCCCCAAAATTCAATAGGTAAGTTTGCCTGAAAACGAAGTGCACGTGCCACATTAAGTATGTGTCGGTGTTTGCGTTCCTCTCTCCCATTTTGTTGAGGAGTTCCAATACAGGAAGTTTGATGTATGATGCCATTCTCCACAAAGTAATCATTCAAACAAGTGAACTCAGTTCCGTTGTCACTACGCACTGTTTTTACCTTGCCATGAAATTGTCTTTTTATCAATGCGAAGAAATTGCGAAGAGTTTGTCTTACTTCAGATTTATGTTGCAAAAGATAAACCCACACACTTCTTGAGTAATCATCAACTATTGTCAAAAAATAATGTGCACCACAGAAATTTGAAGTTTTATAAGGTCCCCATAAATCACAATGAATCATTTCAAAAATATTGCACGCCTTATTATTACTAGACATAAACTCTTCTCTACTCTGCTTTGCTCGAAGACAAACTTCACAACTAGCACAATTATCACCACTGTCACCAACAAATGGTAGTAAACTAACAACCTTACTAGAGGGATGGCCCAACCTTTGATGCCAAATCTCAAAACCATCTTTCGCACCGTCTTCAGAGCCTTAGCACGCTTCACACCTTCAATTCCCTTGAAGTAATAGAGTCCTTCGCGTTTCTCACCCGCACCAATTAGCATCCTCGAATTGTGGTCCTGTATTACACAAAATTTGTTAGTGACTATAACTGTGCAATTCGTCTCTTCAACAAGTTGGGACACAGAAATCAAGTTACACTTCAAGTTAGGAACATATAGGACATCGTTCAATTTTATATATTTATCTAATATAACTGTTCCTTCCCTTTCTGCCATGGCTTCCTTCCCATCCGGCAATCCAATATGGACAGGGTGAGCACTTTTTCTTATATTTCTCATTAATTCAAGTCTTCCTGCCATATGATTAGAAGCTCCTGTATCAATTATCCATTCCATGGTGTTATACGTACCATTCAATCTTACTTGATTACCATCCTTTGGAGTATTCAACAAATTAAGCAGCGTGTTCCATTGCTCACTACTCAGTCCGCTCAGTCCTCCTTTGTCTGTTTCAGTTGTCTTGATTTCCTGTGACGTCACAATTGCTGCATTGGCCCGAATTGGTCCACCACGTCCTTTTCCACCTGAGCCAATAGATTGTCTCGATCCTCCTTGTCCTCGTCCTGAACCACGCCCGCTGCCTTTTGGTCTATCACCCCACCAATCTGGGTAGCCAATCAGCTTAAAACATGACTCAGCGTTGTGCTCGGGCTTGTTGCAGTTTGGGCATACCATAGACGTATCTCTACTATCAGTTCGTCCCTTTGAAGTCGATCCTGTTTGGACAGCAAAAGCCATGTGCTCACTCCGTTGTTCCTTTCCACGAGTTATATTACGGACCCTCTCTTCTTGAATCATCATAGCATATGCTCGATTCAAATTCGGTAATGGCTCGGTACTCAAAATGTTGGAACGCACTGTCCCATAAATCGAATCATCTAATCCCATCAAGAATTGATGCAACCTTTCTTCTTCGCGTTTCTTGTCCAATTCTGCACTAATATTGCATTTGCAGCTTCCACACTTGCAAACCGGGTTCTGCTCATAGTTCCCCAATTCTTCCCAGATCATCTTCAATTTTCCATAGTAATTTACTATGGTCATCCCTGGTTGTTTGCACTCCACCAATTCTGTTTTCAGCTGATGGATGCGTGGTCCATTCCCCGCAGAGAACCGTTCATTAATGTCATCCCAAAGATCCTTTGCGATTTCCATGAAAGTGATGGTCGATCGCAACATCGGCTCTATTGTGTTCAGTATCCATGATACCACCATGGAGTTAACAGTCCACCAATCTTCTTGCTCTGAAGAATCTTCCGAGGGCTCCTTCACAGAACCATCAATGAATCCATACTTTTTCTTGGCTCGAAGCGCTGTTCGAATCGCTCGTGCCCATTCCTCATAGTTTTCTCCTTTCAATTGAACCTGTGTGATGATGTTTCCTGGATTATCATTGGTCGAAAGGAAGTATGGTGACATCGTCAATTTGGTTGAGACGTCACTGCCCTCCCTTTTTTCACTGCTCATATTCCCGCTTTTGGCTCTGATACCATGAGAAAATATTTAGCAGAGGATGCAAAAGTCTGGAAGAGAAAACTTCTGTCTGCTTTATTCACCGAGAAAACCACACATATATACTGTATTACAATCCTATGAAATAGCAACTAATTTAGCACGTAATTGTGAAAGAAAATCTCGACCACCTAAACTAGCACAAAATATGGAAACTAATATATTCTTGTTATACAAGATCGTACAGCTAATTTACGGAGAATATTATTTCCTATTACGCAACAAATCGTCAATTGATAGAAATATTAGGTGATGATACGCTTGAATGGGCACAAAATTTTTGCATAGGACATTAAAAGAGTAAAAAATATGTTGGTATATAAGCTATTGACAAATTATCAAATTGATACATGTATTATATATGACTTCATTGGTCATGATCAATTAAAGATTACCCTCAAACCAAATTTGATTCTAAGTTCAACTTGTGTTACTAAATTCAATTATGTACACATGTTGTTTCAAGCTCAATTTCATTATTTTATGTTTTTAAAAAGAATGTATTCATTTCAAAAATACATTATGATAAATAAGTATCATAATCTTTATACTAAAACATTAGAATTACTAATTTATGAAATTTATCTCAATAGAAATTTCGTTATTCTCATTCATTGAGTCAATTCGCGAAAATTATGATGGTTAGAAGTTTCTGCATTTGATTTAGACGTTTCGATTAGTTCTATGGTTAGCTAGCATATAAGAATGTGAGAATCCGAAATTTTCAACTCTGTTAAATTTTAATTTTGTCATTTTTTTTTCGTGAGTAATCAAAGACCTCTAAATCCAAATAAAGGCCACCATGAATAGTTATTATGTAGTCAAATACTATCTAATTATGACAATAAGTGATGATTAATGGTCATAAAGGTCTTCAAGCTCTCGAACCTCACATATATATAATTACCTCCAAACGTAAGAAATACACTCTCAAAATATCAAGAAACTCCATAAAATCGTGCAAGAGGTTACCGTATTTCGAAAACAGGCGATAGAACTTTCAAGCATTACAACAAAAATTTGAAGGCGTACCGTCTGAAACCTATTTCCACTGCTATAGTGTTTAGAATCCAATCTCCACCATCCAGAATGCGCTCATCAATGTTTTACAAATTAGATAAAAATTTCATTCTAATCCAAATATTGATTTCTGTAACGAGCTTTCGCAACAATAATGCGTAGATTACATGCGAGAAACCTATAACTTCCGTTCATCATCCAAAAATGGTTACAAATAACCTTAAGATCTGATCTCCACCATTCAAATATTATGTCGTTATGTTTTTCATATGATATCCAATTTTGATCCTAATCCAGTTGTTTAATTTCCATAAAATGTTTTTGCAATAAGGATATACAGATTGCATGAGAGCAATCAACAGCTTCTGCTCGCCATCCAGAAACAATTAGATTTTTGTAAAACACCTTCTCAAAAATGTTGTACAAATTACTTGCAAGGAACCTGGAGCTTCTATTCATCATCCCGAAATGGTTACAAATGACCTTATTATCCGATCTCCACCATTCAAATGTTATGCGATTATATTGATATATGATATCCAAATTTCATTCCAGTACAACAATGTTGTGCAGATTACGTGTGAGAAACTGATAGCTTATACACACCATCTAGAAACGAATAAAAATGACCTCAAAGCGATATCTCCATCATTCAGAATCTATTCCGTTATATTTAAATTTCTTCCGAAAATTTCAAGTTGATTCGGAAAGTTTTATTTCATTCACTACAATTCTTGTGATCTTCATCTGGTAATTTATTTCATGGATAAGATTTTTCTTCATTTGATAGATTTCTTTTATCATTTTGAGTTACTTTCTCCAAGAATTTATTTAAATGGTTGAGTTGTTTTCGCTTTGTTTGCTCAACTATGATCTTCTTCTGGTCAACAAACCCTTATAGCTTATCTCCATGTAATAATTTAGAAATCCTTGATTGTCATTTGTTCATATTTGGAAATATGTCATGATTACCTGATAATATGTCTATTGTTTAGTTTTTGTACCTTTCTATTCACTTATTTCATGAAATGATCCCCCTCTAATTCTTGTACTCATGTTGCAGGCACCATTCATATGAAGCAAATGACATTTAACATTTAAAGTCGAGTGATCCGCCGTATTAAAGCCATATTAGCAACTTAAAGGAGAAGAGACACATCCAAAGAGGAGCTGAATAATAGATTTAACCGCATCCATCAGAAGTTAATTTGAGAACTCAATTTTCGAGTACGAAACTTCTATTAAGGTGGGGAGGATATGAGAACCCGAAATTGCCAAAGCTGTAAAAATTTTCACGCTCCGAGATCGAGACACATAACATCGACAATGTTTGAGAATTAAACCTTGCAAAATATCAAGTCTACGTAGTTAGATAAAAAGACAGTCAATTACATAATCAAAATGATTGTCTTTACAACTGAATAACAGGAACGTGGAAGAAAAATAATTGAATTAAGCAAGTATTCACTAAACCCAAAACATGTCTTGTTCGTATTCTTCAATATATTCTTCATTCTTATCTGAAGAAGAAAATAAGAGGCAAGTCCTTGGGGAACACTTATAAAGTGGGGAACTGTGAGACCCGAAAAGCTGATGAGATTAATTGAGTAAATTAATCAGGTTTTATTGAGATCAGATTTGAGTATGATCGAATCTGGTGATCAACTTCGAGATCAGCTTTGCGTTGATGTGCTTGGAGAAGCTATCGGGTTTTGTTTTAGTCCTTAGAAAAATTTTGGAGAGTTAGAGTTTGGCGCGGAATCTGTTCAGTAGTTAGTGTGGGTCATCTCTTGATGTTAGCGTTCAGCAGTGGTGACGTCAGCAGTTGTCGCTGAGTGGTTGTGTTCAGCAGTCGTAGCGAGATCTGTTGTCGCTGAGCAGTAGAGAGCGCGCTAGAGCGTTTTGTAGCGGGTGATTATACGTCGTCGTTTGGATTAGTTGGTACGTCGTCGTTTGGATTAGTTGGAACGACAGCGTTTTGGATTAGGGAAGAAGACTCAGCTGTGAGTTGTGTTAGCTTCAGCTGTGTGAGAGATCTGTTGTTGCGTTGCGAACAGATGTTGGTTAGTGTTCAGCAGTGAGTAGCGGGTGACGTGTCCAGTTGCGACAGTAGTTCTCTGCGACGTCGTTTAATTTAAATGATCGCTGTTTTGGCGTAGAGTGAGATCTGTTGTAAGATCTGTTTACGAGCGGGAATCTCAGTTGTGATAGCTTAAGTTGTCGATGGATCTGTTCCCAGTTGCTGTCAGCAGTGAGATTTAATAGGGATCTTGACCTTGTTCTCTATTATTGCTTCCCGACACTTAGAATATTTCCCGATAACAAGTTCTGTCGTGATACCCTAGTTACAGTTCACCGAACCTTATCTTCTTCGATTGCCGACGGTAGACAGCTCCGATTGAAGTAAGAGTGGTAGCGTTAGACTCCTCTTGCTGAGACGCTTCGTTTGGATATAGATTTCGAACGTTTGCTGGAAGCTAGGGAGGTGCAAGAAGACATCTCCCTTGTGTAGTCTATTAGCATAAGCGTCGGATTTCGCTACTAGCTTTTTGGGGTGGCAGCTTTGTGTTGGCGCAGTGGCGGATCCGGATCCCGTTCCCGGGGCGCAGCAGAAGTTTCAAAATTTTGCATCGGAAACGGTCAATACATAACAATTAAATGCAATAAAACATTCATAGGATGTTTTAGAGCGTTACCTTGCTGGCGTCTAGGCGCCTGGCTCCGACCAGTTTCACAGGGAAACTGGCACTTCAACGGTTGGCGGCGGTAGTTCTCCGAATCCGGTCCACGACTGGAATCACGGCTCCTTCGTCAGTCTGCACTAGAAGAGCTGAAAAATTTGTTATGAACGGAATCTCCTCGTCACGGTGATTGGAACAAGTCCAACCACGAAGGCGGGTTCAGGGATACAGCTAGCCGTTGGCCCACAACCATTGTGACTCCGAAATCACAATTTCAGACTGACCCATCGGATCATGGTAAAGCGCCTAGCAACATCGCCCCATGATCCCCTAGGTATCACTGATAGTGCCTGCAAGAACCAGTTGGTCATGGTTAGCGTACAGTACGGTCCTTTCAACACATATATCCCGATCAGATCAACGACCATTGGTAAATCGAGAGTCCTAGAGATCCAATAACTATGCATACATCTCGGAGATCAAATAGTGACATCACGTGTGTTACTAGATAAATCCATTTACCTAAAACACATCTAGTACTCTGACCAGAGATTTATCACACTATTATCTCCTCAGATAGCATAGGATATCCACGCAAAAAGGCGAGCGGTGAATCCTCGACAACGAAGCATCGACTCCTACATGCATCGGGACCTCACCCAATCCTGCCACCTAATGACCCCAACAGAGTCGGTAAACGGGTCAAAGTGAGGCGCCTATCATGTATAGTCTCAATGATGTTTCGAGTAGTGAGGACTAATCAGTACAACCAAGACCTCGGACTTATCCACTCGACAAATTGTAACCACTTGAAAAGTCCGAACGAGGGTAGTTCGATAGATCACCAGGTCACTATCCATCTGCATGCTCAGAACATCACAATGTTCCCTACCAATGAAATGTGGTACTTCGCATCGCAGATGCTCTCAAGCTCGGGCGTCCTTATCCTCATTTTGATGGCCCAATCGACTAGGAACGAGTTCAGAATACACAGTGACTATTAGATGTGTTTCATGATAGCCATCATCTCCACTATCACATCCAACATACACTATGGTGCATTCTAGGTCTTTATCCCACATAATTGTTAACATTATAAATCAATAATGAATATAAAGAATGCCATAAAGAAATGTGAATTTCATAAATAAATATCGTTATACAAAGAGTCAATAAAACCCACACGTCACAAGTTGGCTAGTTGGGCATATAATCTAACAATCTCCCACTTGCCCTAAAGCCAACTACTCATCAGACGCAGTCCCATTGTTTTGCGATGTTTTTCAAACAACGGTCCTGGCAAGGGCTTCGTAAGTGGATCAGCAATGTTGTGTGCAGAGGCGACTCTCGCGACTGCTATGTCACCTCTAGCCACAATATCCCGGATTATGTGGTATTTCCTCAGTATATGTTTGGATCTTTGGTGAGACCTAGGCTTCTTTGCTTGTGCAACGGCACCCGTGTTGTTGCAGTACACCGGGACTGGACTGACTCCTTCAGGGATTATGCCCAACTCTTGGACGAAATTCCTTATCCAAACCGCCTCTTTAGCAGCAGCTGATGCTGCGATGTACTCAGCCTCAGTGGTTGAATCCGCGATGGTGTCTTGCTTGGAACTCTTCCAAGAGACAGCACCACCATTGAACATGAATACAAATCCAGAGGTTGACTTCGAATCATCCACGTCACATTGGAAGCTAGAATCAGTGTAGCCTTCCAATTTCAGTTCACCACCCCCATAGACCATGAACATTTCTTAGTCCTTCGTAAGTACTTAAGAATATCTTTCACAGCCTTCCAATGCATTTGGCCGGGGTTGGCCTGGTAGCGGCTCGTGACACTCAGAGCATATGCAACATCCGGTCTAGTTGAGATCATGCCATACATAATACTACCTGTTGCCGAGGTATATGGCACACATGTCATGTTGGGTAGCCGCTGCGGATCCGGATCACGCCTCCCGGCGAGGCAGCGGAAGAACAAAAATTGCCGGGAGACGATCAATACGATTTCAATAACAAATAACAGACTATGACATTCATAGGGCGTTTAGATTGCTACCTTGCTGGAAACTCGTGCCTGGCTCCGACCAGTTTCTCGAGAAAACCGGCACTTCACGGTAGGCGGCGGTAGATAACGTCAATCCGGTCCACGACCAGAAACGAGACTCCTTCGTCAGCCTGCACTAGAAGGCCTGACGAGATCGGCGCGGACGGATTCTCCTCGTCAAATTTGGCCGGAACAAATGCCGGCGAAGCGGCGGCGGCGGCGGCGTGAGGTTTGAGGAGAGGGGGCGCGGCTATTGCTTAGGGTTAGGGTTAATTGTGTAGTACTAGTGGTTACAATGAAGCTTACGTCTAATTAAATAGACTTGGTGATGGATTTGGATCCGGCCCAACGGGCCCGGGTCCAACGGATGAACATTTGGTTCATCTCCATCACCGAGACTTCATCGTAACTCCGATCGCCGATCAGATCGGATGGATCGACTCAGTTTCCAAAACTGAATACTATGATCTGAAAAACCATTTTTCAGAACCCCAGTGCAAAATGACCGTTTTGCCCCTCAACAACGGGAAATCACGATTTGACCCCTGTTGACTTTTAGGAAGTCGCACTCCCCAAAATCCTCTTCTCATGCTCAATACATTGAGCTCAGTATCCGTGCGGGAATCTCGAATCCAGTACTTGTGTGACCTTCAATGGTTCAGGGATACAGCTAGCCGTGGGCCCACAACCATTGTTGCTCCGGAATCACAATTCCGGACTTTCCCATCGGATCATGGTAAGAGCGTCTAGAAACATCGCCCCATGATCCCCAAGGTATCATTGATAGTGCCTGCAAGAACCAGTTGGTCGTGGTTAGCGTACAGTATGGTCCTTTCAATCCATATATCCCGATCAGATCAACGATCATTGGTAAATCGAGAGTCGCTATAGATCCGATAGCTATGCATACATCTTGGAGATCGAATAGTGACATCGCGAGTGTAACTAGGTAACCACATTTACCTAAAACACCTCTAGTACTCTGGCCAGAGATTTATACACTATTATCCCCTCAGATAGCATAGGATATCCACGCATGTCTGCGAGCGGTGAATCCTCGACAACGATGCATCGACTCCTACATGCATCGGGGTCTCACCCAATCCCGCCGCCTGATGACCCCAAGTGAGTCGGCAAACGAGTCAAAGTGAGACGCCTATCATGTAGATTCTCAATGACGTTTCGAGTTGTGAGGACTAATCAGTACAACCAAGACCTCGGACTTATCCACTCGACAAATGGTAACCACTTGGAAAGTCCGAACGAGGGTAGTTCGATAGATCACCAGGTCACTATCTATCTGCATGCTCAGAACATCACAATGTTCCCTACCAATGAAACATGGTACTTCGCATCGCAGATACTAGTCTCTAGCTCGGGCGGCCTTATCCTCATTTTGACGGCCCAATCGACTAGGAACATGTTCAGAATACACAGTGACTATTAGATGTGTTCCATGATAGCCGTCATACCCACTATCAAATGTAACATACACTTTAGTGCATTCTTGGTCTTTACTCAACACAATTGTTAATCATCATACAACACAATGAAAGCAAAGAATGTCATATGAATAAATGCGAATATCATATATAAATATTGTTTCATACAAAAGTCTATAAACCCACACGCCACAAGTTGGCTAGTTGGGCATCTACTCTAACAATCTCCCACTTGCCCTAAAGCCAACTACTCATCAGACGCAGTCCCATTGTTTCTCGATGTTTTTCAAACAACGGTCCAGGCAAGGGCTTCGTAAGTGGATCAGCAACGTTGTCTGCAGAGGCGACTATCTCAACTGCTATGTCACCTCTAGACACAATATCCCGGATTATGTGGTATTTCCTCAGTATGTGTTTGGATCTTTGGTGAGACCTAGGCTCCTTTGCTTGCGCAACAGCACCCGTGTTGTCGCAGTACACCGGGACTGGACCAACTCCATTAGGAATGACGCCCAACTCTTGGACGAAATTCCTTATCAAACGGCCTCCTTAGCAGCAGCTGATGCTGCGATGTACTCAGCCTCAGTGGTTGAATCCGCGATGGTGTC
>KV004986.1:0-32861 GCA_001598015.1 Dorcoceras hygrometricum
ATACTCTCATTCTTCGTCTAGGACTTCTTTGGGGGGGTTACTATTGATATCACTTAAAATATATTTCAAAAACTTAGCTCGGGAAGCCAACCTTCTTCAAGCTCGGGCGCGCATCTTGCTGGTTAACAAAACCACCTCGGGAGTCTTTATTTGTGTCAACCATGCCACCCGACCTAAGAGTATAACACGTAAAATTGCGGCCCTACATTAACAACTTGATAGACCACTTGACCCTCTTGCCCGACCAAGGTACCAACAACCATTAAGAAAAACTATCCCTACCTACAGGCGGTAGATGAAGAAACATATCAGGCCCACATGGATTCATAAATACTTGGACAGGTACGTTTAACTACATTTCTTTACCTATAAGTGCCCTCGTATTTTCTCATGTGGAAGGGGGGATCGATAGACTCATTTCATATTTCCTTTATATTCTCTCAAATAACCCGAGCTGATTTAAGCATCGGAGGGCCTTCGTCGGGACAACCCCGACGCCCTTTGACTTATTTCTTTGTTGACAGAATACTGCAGGTGGAGCACTCCCCGACCTATTTAAACAAAAAAGTGTGTAACCCGAGCTGACAATATAATATTATTAGAGAGATTCCCGACCTGATAAATCCTACGTGGTAATTGCTTATTGGCTGAGCAAAATTCGGTTATATCATATATATATATATCTATATATATATATATATATATATTAAAATGCTGATAATTTCTCTTATGTGAATTGACAAAAATTATATCGTAGTTGTGATAAAATTTGATGAATTCAATCATTGTTACATAATTTTTTACACCTTATATTATATATTGTTATAAAATAAAAGGAAAATTAACAAAATAAAGTAAATAATTATCTTGATAATATAGTTAAATATCTTTTTAATTGCTCATTAATTGCTCCAAATGATCTCTTTAATTTTATTTAATAGGAAATTTTATTTCTCTATAATTTTCTTAGTTTAGAGAATTCGTATATTTTTGTATGTATTTAAAATTAAGATTACAAGCCTATTCATAGATAAATGAAACTATTAAAATAATAAAAAGGTCTAGTCACTTCATTTAATATTTAGAAATCCAACAATATTTGACTATTTCATAATACTCCCTCTTTGAATGTCTTTATTACTTGTTTTGATTTTGACTCGTTAAAAACTTTACTAGGAAAAATCCAGTGGGTTAAAAATCATAGTAAGGAAAAAGAGTGCAGTCACGTATATTCCCCTCATATTGACACAACTGAATCTTCACATATTTCGTAGTTGACGCATCCCAATATTGTATATATGTTTTCTGAAAATTGTCTTATGAAGTGCCTTCGTGAAAACTTCGTGAAAAGTTCTGACGAATTTTCACTTGATTGAATGTAACGAATATCAATATCGTTATTCTTCACAGGTTCTTAGCTGAATTCGAAGAACTTAGGAGGAATATGCTTAGGTCTGTCACTTTTGATGTATCATTATTTCATTTGAGCAACACATGCAGCATTATCTTCGTACAGTGTCACAGGCTTATAGTAGATGGTAAACCACACATAACTTGTATATGTTCTGTTATGGATTTTAGCCAGACACATTCACGGCTTGACTCATGTAGTGCAATAATCTCGGCGTGATTTGATGAAGTTGCTACGAGAGTTTGTTTCTGTGAACGCCAAGAAAATACAGTCCTCCACGAGTAAATACATATTCAGTTTAAGATCGTGCCTTATGTGGATCAGATAGGTATCCATCATCAGCAAAACCATCAATACTTTTATTGGTATCTTTTGAATATAAAAAGTCTCAAATCTGTTGTTCCTCGTAGATAACGGAATATATGCTTAATTCCGTTCCATTTTCTCTTTGTTGGACATGAGCTAAGTCTTGCCAATGAATTTACTGTAAATATATATCAGGTCTATACAATTTGCAAGATACATAAGATGCCCAATAACACTTAGATATGATACATTTGGACCAAGAATAACTTCATTTTCTTCACATGGATGGAACAGATCATTTTCAATGTTCAATGATCTAACAATCATTGGAGTACTTAAAGAATTTGCTTTATCCATATTAAAACATTTAAGGACATTTTTCGTATAATTTGTCTTATGAACAAATATTTCACCTTCTTTGTGCTCAATTTGTAAACCAAGACAATACTTGATTTTTCCAAAGTCTTTCATTTCAAATTTTTCTTTTAAATACATCACAACATCTTGAATTTCCTTATTCGTACCAATGATGTTTAAATCATCAACATATACATCAATAATTATGCATCCAGATGTTGTTTTCTTAATGAAAACACAAGGACATATTGGATTATTCACATATCCCTTTTTCATGAGTGCTCACTCAACCGATTATACCACATTCGATCGGATTGTTTCAACCCATATAATGATCTCTATAATTTTACAGAATAACATTCTTTGGTTCCGAAGTTTGTGATTCAGGCATTTTAAGTCCTTCAGGAATTTTCATATATATATATATATATATCTATGAAACATTACACTTTCATATACGTCCAAAAACATTACGTTTATTTAGTGAATCTAAATCCATCTGGATGACGTCTTTCCATTTTATCCAGTCATGTCGATTTTTACATTCACCAAAAGATTTGATTCATGATATTCATTCTCGTTTATTGTGAGGAATCAGATTTTAGAATTGTGATTAATCGATTTGATTGGGAATTAGTCGCATGAATTTTGAGAGTTTTACGCGAGAAATCTGATTTCCCATTGAATTTCAGGCGTTGCACTGTTGTAAAGAAATCAGTCGAAGCGAAATTCAGGAGTCAACGCAGGTCAACGGTACTGTAGCTTATGTCTGGCAGTAGTTGCGCTTGTGCTGCATCTGGCAATAGTTGCGTTGTGAGAATGTGGTTGCGACTGGGTGACCAGCTGTTGGTTTGAAGAACCAGTCGTGGATGTGAGACGACATTGTTTAGATAAGTTGAAACGTTGCGTTTTGGGGATTGCGTCTGGTACCAGTTGTGAGGAATCTGTTACCAACTTGTGGTGTCGCTTGCGTCTGGGTTATTTAGCGCACTGCGACTGGTAGTTGTTGCGAACGTATTTGTCACCAGCTGCTGGAGAGATGCGGCGTCGTTTTGATTAGTTGCTACGATGTCGTTTTGGTTTTGCTTTGGTATTATGTTGCGTCTGGTTGCTGCTGCTGGTTTTGTTGAAGGAAACATTAGTACCAGTCGTAAGATATTTACTGTTCCCGTCGACCGATTATTTTGAGAACAGCAGCAGTGGATTGAGAGATGTATAGATAAGTGTTGATCGACACTTCGAATTATTTTCAACCCGACATTTCTTATCTATATCCTCAAACCCTCGTTAGCTACTGTTCACCGTGACTTAATTCCCGCCGATTGCCGCCGTTCTCTGCCGATGATTTGAGCGATTTTGGTGGCGCTGGAATCCCTGTGACTTGCTCTTTCGATTTTTACCCATTTGAAGCTGTGAAACGACCTTGGAGAAGACCGCGAAGCTGTTGATTTCTTCGTACAGTGGAACCCGGTAGTTCTTTCGCTAGTTCCAGCTGTTGGGTAAGAAATTCCTACCGTTCTAAGCTTAGTATTAGATGCTAGTACTTTGTTTAGAAGTAAACCGGAGTTAGGTTCTTGACCGTAGGAATTGCTACTGAGAAGTTCTGATTCGAACTAGACATGAGTTGATTGTTGAGTTTCCTTAACAGATTTGAGGTTCTGGACAGCTTCTGTCGTGGTTGAGGATATCAGGTGAAAGCTGGTTTGCACTGTTGGTATTGCCGTGCCTTTGAAATTCTGTTGAGGTAGTTGAGACAGAGAGGTACGAATTGAGCAGTTTGTAACAGCTTTGAGCATGGATATAATTCGGGTTATGAATTGCTGTTGTGTGTTTACGTGAGGCAAGCATGATGAATTGATTGATTATGTGTCTTGTTTCATGTACTGTGAATGGTATGCATTTGAATTGAATAGTTGCATTTTGAATTGAATATTGATTAGCATACATGCATCCATATTGAGCCTGATCGACAGATTGATTGATGACCTGATTGAAAGCCATGTTTTGACTGGCCGACTGATGAGTTGTGCCTGAAAAGTTCAACGCTATCATCGGAGTGGTGACTACCGGATTCGAGTGTCTACCACCGAGCTGTGATGGGCTGCCGGCTCTGAAGATCACGGACCGATGATTTCCCCGATTGATACACCGTGCGGGTATAGAGGTTGACTGAGATGATTACCAGTTGATACACTGGTCTAGCTATCCGACCTTGATAGCCCTCATGGAAGGTTCAGCTGGTTGATCCCCGTTCCCATGAGTCCCAGTTATTTTATTATGTATCGAACCCGGGGGATGCCCCGTGTCATATGTATTTTGGGGATCTGTATTTGAATTGATAATTGATGTTACCTGTTTTATATGAGTTTGAGTCAACTCGTATTTTGAGTATCGATATTTTGAATGTATGTTTTGAGTCCAGGCCCAACTTATTTCGAAAAATTTTTAAGCCCGATTTTGCGCTTCCGTGATTATGTGTTTAATTGTGCTGTAATCTTATGTGATTAGCACGGGGCCAGACATTTATGATGTCAAATGTCACATTGTAAGAAAATATATCATCAATTTCTTTCACATCATTTCGATTCCATATTTCTCCAGTATTAATATGATTGACAGAGATTCATGATTCTCATCATTTTGTGGTTTCAACGGAACATTTTCATCATCATGTTTATCATCGTGTGTTTCTGTTGGAACATCATTCACGATTTTATGATCATCGTGTTTCTCTATGCATTTTCTTTTTCGAGATTTTTATCCTTGGAACCGATTGGTCTTCCACGCTTCAGGCGTGTTATGACATCATGAACGTCTTTGTTCTCAATTTATTTCTTTGGGGTTTCAATTCGAGCATGAGCATTCCTAGCGTGTATATGCGCTTTAGTTACTCCTTTTGTGTCTACAATGTATATGACATTTGATTTTTCATTCGTTACAAATGTACAATTTGATTTACTTCTTCATCACATTGTTTATTTCTGGGATCCAGATATAAGAATGATGGTACATACCATGTAATCTCTTTTTCGGTATGTTTCTTTTCTCCCATAACATTGGGAAATGTATTCTCATCAAAGTGACAATCATCAAAACATGCGGTGAACACGTCGTCTGTCTGAGGTTAAAGTGTATCCTTTCCTCTGGGTTAAATCTTCGTAGGTCCCGAGGGTTCTGTAGGGATCAAATTATTGATGGACTATCATAACCAACATAAATTCCAATCTTTCTTTGATGGCCCATTTTTGTTTGTTGAGACGGTGAAATAGGTACATATAACGCGCATACAAATATTCTAAGACGAAAAATATCTGATTCTTTACCAAATGTAAATTGCAATAGTGAGTATTTATGATATACACTTGGTCTGATGTGAATTAATGCATGAGCATGTAAAATTGCATTTCCCATATAAAAATAAGGAGTTTTGTTTTCATAATCATTGGTCTAACAATCAGTTGTAGACATTTAATCAATGATTCGGCTAAATTATTTTGTATATGTACATGAGCAACATGATGCTCAACAGTAATTCCCACCGACATGCAATAATCATTGAAAGTTTTGGAAGCAATTCAGCAGCATTATCGAGTCTAATATTCTTGATTGTATAAACAGAAAATTGAGCTCGTAATTTTATTACTTGAGCAAGTAATCTTGTAAACGTCACATTCCGGGTGATAATAAAGATATACGTGACCATCTACTGGAGGCATATATCAATATCACAAAGTATCGAAATGGTCCACATGGTGGATGAATTGACCCAGAAATATCACCTTGAATACGTTTAAGAAACATGGATGATTCAGTTTTTATATTGGACGATGATGGCCATATAATAAGTTTTCCAAGAGAACATGTTTTACATTGAAACTTATTATTTTGAAAGATCTTCTGGTCTTCCAGTGGATGACCATCTGTATTTTCTGCAATTCTTCGCATTATTATTGAACAGGATGTTCCAATTGATCATGCCAAGTAGTTAATATTGGAGAATTTTGAACTACCATGTTTGATTTGATTGGTCTTATATGCGTATAATGCAATCCAGTTGGGAGCATTGGTAGTTTTTCAACTACATATTTCATTCCTGATTTATATATGGTAAGACACATATATTTCTCATTTCCTTCATTCATTGACTGAGTATCATACCCATGGAAATATATATCATTAAAACTCAACAAATTCTTTTTCGATTGTGATAAAAACAGAGCACTAGTTATCATAAATTTTGTACCATCAGGTAACAAAAACTGAGCTTTACCACAACATTCAATCAAGTCTACAAGACCGATATAATATTTATCATTGTTTTTATTGGTTTTATTTCCAAAAATATCTTTTATCTCGAAGAATAGCATGTGTTGCACCACTATCACGCATGCAAACCTCCATATGATTATTTGCTTGTATAGCTTTGTTCCTAGCATTTTCAGATTGACATAAAACTCAATTTAACATATCATAAAACATATAATAAATATCATCGTAAAAATATTTGAAAATTGTTACATTTACATCCCACCATTGAACTGATCATTTTCAGAGAAATCAATCGGAAAATCCACAGCATCAAAATGAGTCGAATCACTCAAGCGGTCATTGTGTTCAGTGAAATTGATCTTATTTTTTTTGCCATTTAGTGATTCTTTATAGAGCTTACAAAGATGTTCCGGGGCTCGACAAATACGAGACCAATGCGCTTTAGTACCGCATCTAAAACAAGAACTTTCGAATCTTTTTGAGTGATTTTTATTCGTACTCGTGTTCTCATGCTGCCTCTTCTGTGAGTGGTTCGTTGCTTCCTTTTTAGAGGGGTTATTGAAGTAACTACTCTATTATTTTCAAATCCACGACCACGTCCACGATCATAGTTATTTCTAGATCCACGTCCACGCCTACGACCCCGACCTCTGCTACGACCAAAATCTTGTCCATGACTTTGATTTTGCTTTCGTTCGTTCTGAATTACGACATGTACTTCAGGAAATAAAGTCGATCCATTAGGTCGAGATTGATGATTTCTCATTAGTAGCTCGTTGTTCTTTACCGCCACAAGAAGACATGCGATAGTTCAGAAATCTCGCAAATCCTCGCACTCTATGTTATTTTGTAGAGTTATATTTGATGCGTGAAAAGTGAAAAATATTTTTTCAAGCATTTCTGATTCTTTGACCTCTGTTCAAAAAATTTCAGTTGCCAGAATATTCGGTACATTGTCGAATTATAATCGCTGACCTTCTTAAAGTCTTGGAATCTTAATGAATTCCATTAATCACGGGAGTTCAGAAGTATAACTTCTCTTATGTGTTCAAATCGTTCATTTATTCCTTGCCATAAAGCCATGCGATTCTTTTCCGTGAGATATTCACATTTCAACCCCTCATCAAGATGTCGTCATAAGAATATCATAACATTTGCCTTCTCTTGTGATGATGAGGCATTATTTTTAATGGTCTCACTCAGGCCTAATGATTCAAGATGCATTTCGACATCGAGAGTTCATGGCATATAATTTTTCCAGTAATGTCAAGAGCAACAAATTCGAGCTTTGCCAAATTCGACATGGTGGTGCTTGATAATAAAATACAATTTACTAGTCAAGATTTATTAGTATGACAATGAAAAATAATGGATAAACTAGTAATACAAGCATGATTCGAAAAAACGAAAGAGTGTGAGGCGAATACTCGTCGATAAATACAAGACTAGTGAGTGTAATAATCAAAGTAATTATAAAAATTATCATTAGATGAATCAACATCTTCTTCTTCCTTTTATAATTTGAGAAATAAAGTTCGTGAAAAAAAATTGATGGAGAAGAGTAATAGTGGGGTGAATGAATGTTTTAGAGAACATCATACTTATAGGATAAAATCTAATCGTTTATATCCGTTATTAGTTATAAAAAATATATCCGTTTTATGATCGTTTATTATCGAAAGATAAAATACAATAATTTTATTTAACACTTATGATATAATGTAATGCATAAAATAGTAATCATAGTTAAATAATTTTATATATCACATCACATCATTATTTTGAGGTGGCATAGACTCCTTTATATAATAATATGATATTATAAAATATAACAATATAATTTTGTAATTCATATCATGTTATTATAATAAGGTGTCAGTGACTTCTTTTATAATAACATGATATTATACATAAATATACTAATAAACGACAGAAATTTGTAAATCATATCACATTATTATAATAGGTGTCAGTGACTCCTTTTATATAATAACATGATATTATACGTTGAAATATATAAAAACAATCGAGTGATCGTGCTGATAACGTGTTATAAAATAAAAGGAACATTAACAAAATAAAGTAAATAATTACCTTGATAATATGTTTGAATATATCCTTAATTACTCCGTAATTGCTCCAAATAATCTCTTTAATAGGAAATTATTATTTTTCTATAATTTCCTTAGTTTAGTTTAGAGAGAATTAATAGTAGTGAGAATTTGTATATTTTTGTGTGTATTTAAAATAAAGATTACAAGTCTATTTATAGACAAATGAAATAATTAAAATAATAAAAAGATCTAATAATTTTATTTAATATTTAAACATCAAAAAACTAATAACTAATAATAACCATTTAATTTATTTAATTATTTCGTAATATATTTTTTTCAAGTTATATTTTATATTTTGTGTTGGATTTGGGCCGAATGAAAAGCCCCGATCCATTGGGACCTTACCCGAGATATTGAAGTCACTACGTAACTCAATCACAGCCATTAAACATTCCACGACATACAATAGACATTCATCAAAGATTCCACATCCACGGTGGACACCACATCGGCGTTCTCTCGCTGCAAATCTTCGGAAAAGGACAAGACCATGTCCACGATCTCACAAAAGAAGCCCTAATTTCCTGAATCTTCCCCAATTTTTCCACTCTTATTAGTTACGACTCAGATTTTGAGGAATTCCTTGAAATTAAGTTTTTTATCCCCAAATTTCACTGGAATCAAGTTTTTTAATTATAAAGTGTTTGAATTTACTTCTGTTGTAGAAGGAAAGAAGGCTTGGCTTGTGAGCTTCATCGCAGCTTTGCTGAGTTATCTATTCAAGGTTGAGGGGTTGGAGTTCATTTCTCGTTGTAAGTGTGTCGAATTCGGAATTATTTATTAGCTCGTTAATTCAGTTTATTCATAGTGAAAATTTTCCAGGTTTGTATCATATTTCGAGTAAGTCAATGCGTAATGATAATTTTCCTTACATCTGCCAATGTGTCTGATTGTAATTTGTGAGGATTAGTGTATGAATTAATAACTCTTCTTGACGATTACAACCTTTTTGCTTTTCACTTGATATTGTTGGCCTTTTCATCATCCTTACCATTCTATATTATTGTATACACGTGATTACTTATGGAATTTCCATGTACTGAGAAAGAGTCCGATTGCCTGTGTCCCATATTTCCTATTAAGATCAAGTAATTTTTTTCATTTTATAACATGGGCGAAGCATCTTGCTGAAACTAATGTGAATGTGCCGGGATGATTATAGTGATACTGGTGGAGGTGGTGTAACGTAAAATATGGGGAGTACTGAAGTGGATAAATCCTCTAAGGAGGGGAAAGAAACAAAGGAACCGAAGACTCCTTTACAGGTTATCCTGCTGGAAGATCTTGGCATCGTGTAGTTTTGTTCTGTTTTTTTACTAGCTTATGATATGATTGAAACATTGCATTCTTTGGAAAATTTCCAGGAACATACTCCAGCTGTTTCAGGCGTGGTTGCCACCGATTGGTCTGGATTTCAGGTTGCTATTTTTCATCTGGTTTTAACTCATTAAATTTGAATTTTCTAGTTATATTGTGTGGTTTGTGGTGTAGGCATATTCTCCTATGCCTCCACCTGGGTTCCTGGCATCAAGTCCACAGGCCCACCCTTACATGTGGGGTGTTCAGGTATAATATTTCTTTATTTTTCTGTTTCAGGCATAATCTAGCAATTATTGCATTATTTAAGGAATATATCAGCCTACATGCATATAAACTTCTGGGAGATGAGAATTGATGTAGCATCAAACTGTTGGCAAACTTATGTATGAAGTTATGAACATATGACATTTGAAGACTACTCTAACCTTATTTCGCTTAATCACATTTATAAGCTTCTGCCTTGCTGTAGTATCCCCTCAGTAGTCATGATATTGATCATACCCTGTAATGAAACTAAATATAGTTTGTATAAATTTTACAAGGTGCATTCTCCTAAATAATGTGGGTGATTGGTAAAATAACCATGTGGCATGCTTTCACTGCTTCTAGTGCTACTAGTGAATTCTCAGAAATCATAGTGCAATGTTCAATGAGATACCTACTAAAAAATAGTCTTCCAGAGTGAACTTAAAATGCATCCAACAAGCAAGTCTTGATCCATGTGACGAAACATTTCTACATATCTAAATCCTAATATTGGTTCCTAGCCTGCTTTTCTGGAATTTCTGTGTATTGACATTTGACGGAAGTTATGAACATAAAGGAACGGTACAAGTTTGATTAACAAAGACGGGTTCAAATCAGATTTGCTAAATTTTGTAGAAACTTATTCTCAAGCTAAGTAAATGTGATCAATCGAAAATTTTGGGGAAGAAGAGATTCGTGTCCTTATCATAAGCAGGAGGTAAAACTTATTATGCTGTTGTAAAGGCTTGTGGTACGAGAGGAGCCAATCCCAGTACGAGAGAACGTTACCGTTTTGGGAAATATATCGTGATTCATGCCTAAGCAAGTTCATTCAGCGCATGCTATCTAAAATGATTTTATTCATGAAATTTTTCTAACTGACAATTTTGTGTTGAGCCTAAGTAAAATGTCTGACATAATTACCTCTGTTTGTATTTGGAATTTTGTGACCTTTGTACTTAATTTCTCATGCTCCCTATAATTCCATACGATTTCCTTTTTTCTACTTTATTCTCTGCTTGACAGTCATATATATATATTTTTGTGTCCTGCTACGTGCAGCAATTTATTCCACCCTATGGCACCCCTCCACATCCATATGTCGCTATGTATCCTCATGGGGGTATATATGCACATCCAACTATGGCTCCGGTATATTCTCTTAAGTTTCTATTTTTGCTTGTTGTGACCGAGCTCATCTTGATGTGTCTGTTTAATATTTCCTTGGTGTCTCCAATTTGTTTAGGGTTCTTATCCTTTTAGTCCTTTCACTATGCCTTCTCCAAACGGTGTTGCTGAAACCTCTGTGAGTCCACAAGGCACTTAAGAGTTTTTTCCTCCATCCTTCTTTCAATGTGATGTATACAAATCTTTCCCGTGAATTAATTGGAAAAGATTGTTTTATATGTACATAAAGGCAAACTCTCCTGGCAACATGGAGGTGGATGGCAAGTCATTTGAAGGGAAGGAAAAACTTCCAATCAAAAGATCGAAGGGAAGTTTGGGTAGCTTAAATATGATCACTGGGAAGAATACTGAATCTGGCAAAACGTCAGGTGCATCTGCAAATGGTTTGCATTCTAAAAGGTATGATAAACGTGTGAGCAAACATAGTTAAGGGGTATAAATAAGCATCGTTGTTCATACATTGTTAGTATATGAAAGCTCACTCATTCACGAGTGGGTCCGGGAGAGGGAAGTGACTTGGTAAACTTTATGTACTTGCTTATTGTCAGATAAAAAATTCTTCATCCTTTTCTTGTGGTCTTTTGTTATTTTTGTCTTGATTTTGAGGACCATCATATATGTGTGTTTTCTATGTTTTCCTTCCCATTCCTTCTCTTTGTCTGCTGGTACCTGTAATATCACTTATTTAACCATGGGGATGGTTAGTGTTACCTTTGTTTTTGTCTTTAAAAATAATCCGTTGGTGCTGAACATTGTGTTAAATTTCTTAACTGAGCTGCCTGGTTGATAAAATCTTCAGTGCTGAGAGTGCAAGTGAAGGTTCAAGTGAAGGAAGTGATGCTGATTCTCAAAATGTAAGTTTTACATCTGCCCTCTGTGTATAAACCTTTTTGTAGTTCAGGGCATCTGTGAATGAATAGCTTTAAATTCCTCTAAAAAATATACACCTGAAATGTGTTGTTGTTTGATCATCAATCTTGAGACACGTTGTTTGCAGTTTTGTAGTTTGGATTCTTCTTGAATAGATGTATCTGTTTAGATTCGATCAAATAAGGGTAATATTTCTATTCGAGTAACAAAGATAATGAGTAATGTCTAAACAATTTACTTTTCTAAAACTGGTTTCCACTATCAATAAAAGGAACTTATTAGGTCATGTACTCCGTATTCAGAAAACATAATCAACAGTAAGTTGTACTGGTAATGCATATTGAATAGAGAATTGATCCCCATTAAACATCACTTATAGAAATCATTTAAAATGTAGAACTTGTAAAAAATTACTCTCCTGGTCATGTAATCAAAAACATATTAGCAATCTGATTGTCCAATGAAATTTCATCATTTAAACATGAAGATAAAACTATCTTGCTGATTCCTATATCGAAGATCAGCCATTATCTCTTGAAGTTGGATACGAAGAAGGAAATAGGCAATGAAACTTCCGATGTCTTCATTAATCCATCTTAATAATGAGCACAAACACATAATTTCAGAACGTTTCACATGTTGTGGTCATCTTGAAACGTTGCTCAAATGTTGTTGCAAAGCAGCACTTTCACATATTTCAAGCAATCAGTGTGACTTTGATATTTGCTTTGTACATTTGGGTCATTAGTAACTGGCCATAAAGAATTGACAGGCCGTGGGTAATTGTTTCTTTCTCATGTGATTGGCTCTCTCTTGGTTAAAATTCCAGCATTTATTCAGAAACCAAGAAATTTGGAGGCTCCTAACATAAGCTTTGTATGTTGATGATTTATGACCTTTGAAAGGTTATACCTTCATTCTATGAAGTAAAAACGGAGAGAAACCTTAATCTGATGGATAGACATGTTTTATTTGGACTTTCCCCATAGTAATTTTGGTGTTTGTTCTTTTGCTGTCGCTAGGGGTGAAGTTGTTTCAGCTAGAAGCTCAAGTTTAACGAGCCAGAAAGAAAATAAGGATTTGTTTTTTTTGCCCGAAACAGTGGGGTTGAAAAACACCACCATAGATACCCAGCCCACATTGGCCCAGTTACATATTTTTATATATTTTTATAACATTAACTTTTAAAATGTATTATATAAATTGAGAGAACCGTCAAAAATTAGATTTCGTTTTTTAGCAAGTATTTTTCATTTATTACTAAAATAGACAAAAATTACTGAAAAATATAAATTGACACATATTTTTTATTATTGGAGGGTATGATGTAGGTTGCACGCATATGAAAAAAAACCACTTGGTTTTGCAGGTTCATATTTTACCATTTCCTGGACAGTTTATGGTCTGATTAAGTGGATCAAGTTTAGTTGTTCTTGTTCTCACCTGATCGAATAGGGTTTTTTGGTGTCCTATTTTCTGTTTTTACCTCATCTGTTACAAAGCTATTGCAATCCTGATTAGTTTTCACATCATCATACTTGTTCATATAACCGGCTCACTCTTGTTTCTCCACTGAACTTTCTTCTATAATATTTTCAGGAAGAGAAATCTGGTGGCCAGCAAGATTCAGGTGTGGTTCTTGTAGATTTACGTCTGCTGCTCTATTAATCTAGTTTTTTATCCTTGTCATGACTCGTTTTATCTTGCTATAGCTGAACTGTCTCAGAGTAGCAATGCTGCTCACAATTCTCAGAATGGAGTACTTGCTACAACTCACCCTGTGGTAAATCAAACGATGGGTATTGTGCCAATGCCAGCTGCAGGGGCTGTAAGTGGTATTCCTGGTCCCACGACTAACTTAAACATTGGAATGGATTATTGGGGTGCTGCTCCACCATCTGCTATTCCTCCAATGCGAGGAAAGGTACCTGCGTCTTCAGTTGTTGGAGGAATGGTTGCTTCTGGATCACGAGACAATGTTCAGTCACAACCCTGGATACAGGTTTGATTTATTTTCTTTTTTAACGTAATAAGTGGCGTGCCCTGCCTCACATATTATTTTTCTTGTATTTGGTTTTTGAATTTGCCAAAGAAGGTTTTGATATAACGAGGACTATTTTGTTCCTTTTAGATGGAGACTATTCTAGTCATATGGCAATAATTTTTTCTTCTTTTAAGATGACTCAGTTGGTGTAACGATAAAGGCGACTAACGATAAAGGCGACCCAGAGCCTCTAAATAGAGTCTCATTGGTTACCTGAACAGATCAGTTAAATTTCCCTCTCCAGATATTAAGTCAGATATTGGTTATTTTACGGATTACCTGAGTAAGGAACATATAGAGCCATTAAAAAGTGACATCAATAATGGAAACAGTCGTATTAACTGTGACTCAAGTTAAACCAACAATGATCTTTTGTACTGTCACTTCTTGTGCTCTTTTACCACTTCCATTTGTGGTGCATGCAACTATGGTTACTTTTCATGTACTTCCATAACCAACATATTCATCCACATTATCTAAAGGTTGCAAATAAGTTCATGCTAAATCTAAAAGGCTGATTGAGCTCCTGAAGGAAAGCAGAATGGAAAATGGATATAATTGCATTGAGTGGTAGGAAGACAATATCATAAAAATGAAGATTCCCGGAGAATAAATGACAAATTCTGATAGTTTTATTGATTTGATCCACCAGTTAGCATCCTAATCTCACAGATCTTCGCTTATGGTGGGTATTTGGTTAATTTGAATATAGTTTTTTTATTCGTGGAATATTTTTCTGGATTACATGCCAAGCAGTCGTGACCTTTTGTTCATGTTGGTTATCAACATATTTCCTGTGTAGTGAAGATATTTTTGTGTTTTCCGGTCTGGACCTTAACCTGCTACATGTTCACCTTGGGTCCAGGATGAAAGGGAGCTCAAACGACAGAGAAGAAAGCAGTCAAATAGGGAATCTGCACGTCGATCTAGATTACGCAAGCAGGTAACTGGCAAATACTTCCAATTTCTCATTTTAGTTAATCAGGCCTCCATTGTGTCTGATGGAACACACTTGTTTATGTTGTGGAATTCAGGCAGAATGCGATGAACTTGCCCAACGTGCAGAAACAATGAAAGAGGAAAATGCATCTCTCAGGGCCGAATTGGCTCGGATAAGGAATGAGTACGAACAACTTCTTGCTCAGAATGCGACACTCAAGGTATTATCTGTATTTGATAATTTTACTATGCTTAGAGGTACATCTAACAAGATACTGAAGCTCGATTTTTCTTGTTGCGTGTCCTCCTTAGATATCAGTTTAGAAGTTTGCACTCACGTTACACTATCGATGAATGGTGATTCTAGCTATAATTTGGCCGCGTATCAAAATTGTTTTCTTCAACAACTAGTCACTGGGGCTTTGAGGAAGCCGTATTGATCATTTATGGTATTAATCACATGTTCTTGCCAGTGATAATTCGCCAAATGTGGTTTTACAGGAGCGACTTGGTGAACTACCTGATCAAGAAGATCCAAGGTGCAGTCGGGATGATCAGTGATCAGGCAGCAACACCTAATAGACCAGAGATCACATGCAAAGGAGCGAGGATTTTATAGCTCTCATGCAGAGTGAGTTCAGTGACTTTAACCGCCAATGACTGGGAAACCCCTTTTGCAACGTGGTATGATATAGTGATATAGTTGCGAACTTGGTTGTCCTTTTAGATTCAGAATCTGTATGTTAATTAATAGCATCGGTTGTGTTTGTTTTAACTGAATATTTCACGGTAGACGAACACAGGTGTCATTGAGCTGATGGGACGGTCGTCGGTGCCCTCAACTTTGTTACCACATTTTGTTTGTTTGTGTCTTTAAATGGTTGATAGGAATGGTTCCCGGAGTAGATTACGAAATAAAATATGCTCTTATTCATTTTGCTTGATGTCTCTTGTTGTTTGTTAATTTGATGCTTTTTGACTGCCGTTCAGCCATAAAGTAATTGCTCTAAAACTGAAACGCATTTCATGTAAAGATTGTTTAATAAAATAAGACGTCGACTAACCGTTCAATCTTTAGTCACTTGTGACTCAAATCCACGGTTAACTATAGTAGTTGAAATATGGAGAAAAATACAATGTTCAAACCGAAGTTGAACGACCATCACAACTTTTTCTGAAGTCGCTACAAAAATATTGTATGCAATTTAGAGCACAGTGATCAGGTACTGAGGGAAAAGACCAATAAAATCAAAAAACAGTAATAACACATTGGTAGTTAAAAGTAAATTGCGCGAAGGATCAAATGTAAAATGGAAAGCTAAAAGCAAATTTCGCGAAGGATCAAATGTAAAATGGAAAGTTAAAAGTAAAGTTCGCGAAGGATCAAATGTATGAGGAAGCAAAAAAAGACCTCTCGCTCACACAATCCGCTCCAATTCTCTAGCATAACTAAGTGTCTGGTTGATTAGCTGCAAAGACGGTATCTCCTTGCAAGGTGTCGCATCTTTTGATCTTTGGAAAAACACAAACCCATTCTTGATCTCCCACTCGGGATGCTCCTGCATATTCCAACATTATATCAAGTATCACTTCTACAACGCTGAATAACAAGAGAGAAAATAGGTCGGTCAAAGGTTATATGCTAGTATACAACACTTTTTTACCTCGTTGATGTATTCAGTTAATTCTTGGTCTGAAGAAAACAGCAGCATTTGCCTAGCATCTTTCATTGAAAGGGAATCATACGCCTTTTCACTGCATCCAGCGATCTCATCCCTACCACCGAAAAAATAAAGTCCCAAAAGAAGTCAAGATTTGGTCTTAGAATAATGAAAAACGTATAATCACATGGATATGATATAATAGCAGAATATGATAAAAATAACAAGATGTACGGAAAGAGAAGTCGGTGTAGATGCCAATTGTGTAGTGTAGATAATTCGATGAAAAAGTGTAATTAAAGGGATTGAGGAAAACAACAGCATATCAATCACATGGTAGGACCAAAACATAGAAATCCCCATGCACGGTTACGCTACTACTCAGTCTCCGGAAACACAGGCACTAGTTTAAATCCTGCATGATCAAGAAACATTACCTGACTGTCTTTGCCAGTAAGTCCATGAAATAAACATATGTTTCATGAGGTACAGTTTGTCTAGCACTTAACACACGGTTATAGGCTCCTTCCATGAAAGATTGCTCCAACTCAACTGCATGCTTGATGCAAGGATTCTCCAAAGCATTAGGAGGAAGTAATTCCAATTCAGTGTGGAATTCAGCGATTCTGTTTTGCACTAGGAGCCTCAAAAGGTTTAGACCCAAAATAGGATACTCCTGCGCTGATGGTGGGAGACGGCCACTGTTCCATTACATCAAAATGTTTAAAACAAAAGCCTGTGTGGTTTATCACACCACTTAACATGTACATAAACAGAGGTCAACATATAATTTATCATAACATAACAATGCGAATGCGTGAAACAAAATCATTTTGATTATCAAATAACTAATAAGACACATGAAACTAAGAACACAGAATATAAACTCTAAAGATAGTAAAATAATCAACTTTGTTAAATTGGATTAATTAGGACGTAAAAAATAATGTAATCTTATTCAGTATTTAAACAATTGTACAGATTCATCAATATTTCAATGAGAGTGAAAACAAGTATAAAGGACTTAAGACATTTGAGCCAACTAAAAGAAGCATAATTATGTCATTTTCAGCAAATAAATTGAAACCCCATTTCTGATTCGCCGCTATCCAAACTAACATGTAATTAATTTTTGTGCCAGGAAGAAGGAACCAAATTAAGTTACCGGGAATCCGTGTAGTAGGGTTTCAATTGGAAAAAATCCCGCTCAAAAGTATCTTGATCCTCAATTTTCACACTAAGAACAACTGCATATTCGTATATATCCCCTGAAAACAATTCAATCCATAAGACATACAAAATATTGAGAGAATAAATCACGAATACAATGACAAACATCCAAAAGATATGACTGATAATAAAAGGAAAGCAATACTTGCTAGCGTCAATTCACGGATGTTATTTGGTGTTTCCTGAAACAATGGCGGCAGACTTTTAAATTCTGTCAATAGAACCTGCAATAAAGTGCCCAATACACCATTCATTACCAACATCAACCTAATCACTTCCAAAGAAACGATAGTTACCAGTGTATAAATTAAGCACATTCCAACTTGAACTTGCAAGAAAATCATTTCCTCGCGTTTCACTACGAAAACTATCTAAACAAATTTGTTCCTCGACCGTACTACTACAGATTCAATGTCCCGGTATCATATCAAATAAAATTTGTCCATACTGGCCTACATAAATATCCAGATGTAACTTCGTGTACGAAAAGTACTCAATGATAGCTAGCTACGAACACTAAGTACAAAAACCATAGCTTTTCCATATCATTGTATAACGCAAATCCATTTTTTCAGACATCCCCACCGCGGATATTACATTACTTTGGCCGTAGCAAAATCGATCTATTTCAGGCATCCAGAAACCTCAAAAATTTAATTTCAAAATTAGCTGAATTCGAAAAAAAAAAGGACATTTATTACCTTGAGCTCCGAGAGGAGTGTGGTACAAGTATTATAATCCTTACGCGCGAAAGCCGCTTGGAACCTCTCAAACATTTGAGAAACATCCGTGATCTTCGTATCCATTACGGGATTCAGCAAACTTTCTTCAGAACTATTTTTAGGGTTTTCAGAAAATCGTTATTCCTCTGTTAGAAACAAGTCTGCTGCAAATGGATCTAACCAGTTCGGATGTGAAAGAATCGAAGCTGACCCGAATTTTTGGGCCGTAAGATGTTGGGCTATTCTATGATTGCCCAAATCCACGTCCAAGGGACCAAGGATTTAAAGCTTTTTCGGATAGCATTTAGCGTTTGAACAAATGGATCTGTCTACTCACGTAAAACTTTTAGATGACGTGCTCATTCGAACAAGGTAACCTTTCCGGATAAACGGTATCAGCCGGATAAATAAATCCCCAGGTTGGGGCTGGGGAGTAACTTTTTAAGTTGGCTAAGACGTTAGAACACATTAAAGTTTTCTAAAATGTTAGTTTATTAATGCACTAACCTTCTATATAGGGCAGAGACCCTTTGACCCATAAATGTTTTAAATAAAGGGATATGCACGAGTAGGGGGGACCCGAGTGAAATGACTTATATAACGGACTAACTCCTAGAGCATATACCACAACATATTAAAGTTATCTTGCTTATTCGAAGCATCCATAAATCATTCTAAACTTTTTAAAACTTGTACCAGATATGCTATAAATTCTCGATGAACTTTGGAACAGCACAAGACGGAGATGGGTAATAGCTATTTTAGAATACTTAACTCAAATGAATTAGTGGGGTTCTATGGAATATAGTTAAGAATCACAAATTTCATTAAGCCAGAAAATGGCCCATACACCTGCAAACTCCACCATCCATCTTGAAAAATACATAAATAGGTATTGTCAACGGTTCTCGAAGTATATTTCTTGAATTCATCGTTGACTTGAGTGATTTATAGGCTTTATCGAGGCCTCTAACTGAAAGATCATCTGGGATTTGTCCACAAGAGCGACAGCACTTGGATCCACACATTTTCATTTGTTTACCATATCATAAGTCTATTTGTAACTTTTCAAAATACATGTTGACTTTATTAAACCGGTTACAATTCTCTTATTTTATTTTATTGTCAGTTCAATATTTGACAATTTATATGCACAATGCTGACCAACAAAATTAACTAGTCCCAGCATCTGTTTTTTTCTCGGTCATTTTTTTAGACTCGACCACTATGCAAACTTTCACATCGCTAGCCTCTTTCATAACTACAATTATTGTCATGTGCTTCGTTTCCGTGCTAGCTACGAGTTTAATTTAGAGTTTCGAAATTGAAAATCCGGAAAAAAAAAAAAGAATGAAACTATCAAAATAGAAATACATTTTTATCTTGCATTTTACAAAGAATAATTAGGTTGACCTACCCCGACTACCCTCCCTCGATGTGTGATAATACTAGCATTTTCATGTCAAAAGGACAACAAAATTCATATAAAACATAGACCAAATTTCTGTGGTCACCATATAGAGAGAGCAAGCATGTTTAAATCATTGGATTTTTCCCAGTGTAATATTAATTTTCATGCAAAATAAAGATAGATAAGGTTGATGCAACACAGGTTTTGTTTCCACAAACTTCGACGTAATATTCTATGCATGTTGAAGGTAATTACATGTTTGGTCCATATTATTATTTATTCAAATATAAAGGTCAAGACGTAAATTACATTAAAAGATTTGGAATCCCTTATTACATCGATTGAATTAAACAACCAAGGCCAAAATTCAATTCCTTAAAACACCAACCAACATATGAAAAAGCTTGAAAAAAGCAAAGCAAGGATTATCGACAGGCACACAAATTTCAACAGAAATGGCATTAAAAGACACCACTTTTACTTGTTCAAATAGAGACATAATAAGAAATGACATGGGTTATCGATGCCAAAGTCCACATACACTCACTCTATTTACATATGATGTAGGATGGCTAAACTATTGGTCATCCATTTTCACCACAAACCCCTCCCTAATTTGCACATGTTCTAATCCTTCTCTTAAGCCCTGATACTAGTACAGTTTTGTCAATACCTAAAAATGAGTCAAGATTGGACAACACCAAGCCATAACTAAGCTAGTTTAGTGAACGTTACATGGTTTAGTCCATTGGTCCATCACCAAGAGACGTCGTTCTGTTTCTTGGGATATCAAGAAATGCACACTGAGGCCGAAGGGTCAAAATATCAGAAATGGACGAGTGAATCACACTTCAATCTTCTTCGCATTCTGCAGATGGAGGTAAAGGAATCTTGGTCCCTTTCATTTTCTTCACATCTTGGCTAGGACAAATGAAAATTCTTCGAACCATGTTACAGAATTCTCTGCAAGAGAAGCTTGCAACTAAACTGAGTAAGCCAGTTGAAAAAAGATTGGTTATATGCAGAAATATACAAAGAGTTGGCACACTTACGGCCATGGATCGTCCCCCATTAGCATCATATCCCCTTCATCATCTGTGAACACTATTTCCAGCTTATTTCGGGGTCGCAGTTCTCCCTTGATTGAAAACATCTCTTCTATTTCGGTTATAAGTTCTTCATATCCATTCAATGCCGTTAAATCTACAGCACGACCAACAGCAACCCCTTGCATTTGTACCTACTCACATGATGTTTTAAACAAAACATATAATGTTGATTCTAACTCTCCCCCAATGCAGATATTGATGCTTTTTTGGTAACAAATCAATATCAACTATTGATTAAAGCATTTGTTCGTTCATAGCATACCTTGGTTCGACTTCTAAACGAATGACTCTGGTTCTGTCTACTCTGTACCTCCTTGGTTGGTGCTTGTAACTGGTCTTGTTTCATGTCTGTCAGATCCTTGAAAAAACCACCAGATTTCTGCTCTGAATAACACGATAACACCGTACCTGGAACGTACACCGCACCAACGTCATTTGGTGTGTCCAATGATTTTGGAGAGTTCTCGCAGAGGTTCACAAGCGAAGGACTTTTCAAATCAAACCCAAATAACCGACATGTTACAGAAGTATCAAATTTCTTTGCTTCATTCTGGGAAGACAAAGGACTGTTTGCTGGAGGGTTCAAAATGATAGACCTAGCCGATGCACCTTTACTTTCTTCCATTTCTTCAGCAATCACGCTCGAAGAAACATTTAGATTGGGTGTAGCTTGCGTAATAGCATTGTGCTTGATCCCTTGTTCCTCAAGATTGCAATTAATTTGATAGGATTCGTGACCCAGATTCCAGGCAGTTGATACAGTTGATGTTGGCGTTTCTAAAATTATCAATTTCGAGAAACGACATGGTTATAAAATGTTGTTGAAGGAATATGGAGAAATGCGAGGCAATGCGAAGAAGAATAATCTAACCAGGAATCGGGATTTCAACATGTGATCGAAGCCTTTTATGCTTCATCATCTGGGTCTGAATGATGCCCGTGGGTGTTGACACCACAAATGGTTCGATCTCCCATGGAGAAACCGTTTCAGGTCTCGGAATAGACGCATGTTCATCCCATTGAACCTGGAAATATTAACAGCATTCGAAGAATTTCAGTCTCAGGGTTGGTGAAAGTATGAAACAGAAGCAGCATATCTGCAGTAACACTAACCTTGAGTGATCGCCATTTAGAATCTTCCCAATTGGAAGATTTATCCTCAACACCAACAATTGTACCCGAAAACCTGATTCCTTAAAAAAAGATTTTTAGCCATTGAAAACATGCCAACTCAATAACAAGGTTGTTTATGGCGAAAAATAACCTTCTATCCGGAGAATCCTCCCCCTCAAAACGCATCTTGAATCTCATGCCAACTCCAAACTCATGGTTTACAGCTTCAAGATACTTGTTAAGTCCTATGATGAACTGACTTGTTCTAGAGAGTTTCAAGACACAAAAGGCAAATAAGGACAATATGAGCTAAAAGACATAAACGTTTTTGCATGTGAATTTATATAACAGACCTTGGCTTGTAGTAAATAACAAATGGTGTTTGAGTTAAAACAGCATGAGATGCCGTGGCAAGCACTCCTAGGTGCATGCTCTGACTTGAAATCACCGACGAAGGCATCGAGCTTTGTTGACGGGTATGGCGTCTGACCCCTACACGTAATTCTCCATTCTCTCCCCTGGTAAGAAAAGGCCATAAATGACCAACTATAGTACAAAACTAAGATTTACAAAAAAATTCTGGTTACCAACTAACAACCGTTATGTTCTGGAGATTGTTTTGATAATCAAATGTAGAGAAATTACGGAAAGTTTCAGTGATAATAGACCATGGACTTTCGAAATTGCCATCATCTTTACTTGCTAACTACATTAAGAAAAAACGTATCGAATTTTCAGCAGAAAATGCAAAGAAAAATGAATTTAACATAGTACTATGCATCATTGAGAACCTCAAAAATACAAACGAGTCCCCAGCAATTAATCTCTTAGAAGTAACAAAGGTACTCCATCCTGTTGTAAGCAAATGCCTTCGAGGTTGACCTGACCAGTTTATGCAAGAGTATGTCAGCATCGAATCAGGAATATCAGATACACATTACTTATCATATATATCTGGACCATATATCAGAATTCATGAATCACTATAACAGGTGTCAGACATCACCTCTAAAAATATGCTTAAAATGCCATTCGACCTCATGCAAATCCTTGGCTACTAGTTCTTGCGTTGGTGTCTGTTGGGACATGTCCTGATATGAGAGCAATTGCAGAACAATGTGAAAATATCTTCCAAAGAAACATACCAGGTATGAATAAGAGTAATCAGGAGAAAAACGAATAGTAACCAGTGGAGGCAGGCATTCATTGGCATGTTTACGAAGGACAGAGAATCCACCATGGGTGCTTGTATCCGACGCAGTCAAGACCTTGCAGAACGAGTGCACCGCGGGCCTAGGAGGCTCCTCCACGGAGTTATCAAGGCTTCTTGGCTCAATTTGCTACAAAAACATGCAACCATAAAACTTATGTAAAGTTCATGAACTAAACCTGCCAGCATTTTTACTGAATATCACTTTTAAAAATGAAAGGAAAATTCATCATCCAAATAGAAAAATTCCCGAAAGAAAGTAGACAGAGCGAATGAGATCTTACATCTGCTTCTGGCATCAAAGTAATCTGTGCATAAACTTCATCGGTGTCTTTTTCAGCCTATATATGTATAAATTTCCATAAAATTAAAAAACATTATACCACTAAAATTAACACGTAAAGTCATTCAGTTGCTAATTCGGGAAAGTCTGATAATTATGAAAAAGTATGAAAAATTTAGAACACTCGAATTTTCAAAAAGTGGAGGAGCATAACGCATCAAGAAAAGCTCATGAGGGGACCATACCAACAGCTGAATGTTGAAAACACGGCAAAGGATCTTCGATGGCAGATTAAACATTGGTATTCTTTGATTCAGTTCTTGATTTGTTGATGCTTCTAGCTGGAAAAAAAAACAACACGCAAATTTAGAAGAAACCCTTGAAGAATGGCACGAGATAAATTCAAAAACAATTCATCTTTGAAGTCCAGTATTCCACACAAAGATCCGAAATCTAAACACCCCAAAGTTCAATTTTTCTTCCTGGAATAAATTCAGACACAAACTCACTTGCTCCATGTGACCTTGTGGAAAATAGTAAACTCTTTCCCCGACCTTCGGAACATCCACCAAAGGTCCAGCGCAAGCCTTCCATAATTCAGTGTACAGCATATCCTTTCCTCCAGTCCCTGCAATTAACCAAAAAAACTATTAAAATCCAAAACCTTCAGTCAAAAAACAACTCCGAGCTGGCTGCTTCAGGAAGTGTAAAAAAGATTGCCTAAATCAACGAGTCGTTTCAAAAAATTGACCTTCAACTAAAAATCTGCTCTGCTGCTGACAAAATGATCCCGTATTTGCCATAAATTACACCAAAACTTCCCCCTTTTTACCCAAAGAATCAAACCCAAGATCCTCGATCAAAGCTCGAAACTCGAAACTCGAAGTTACAGATAAAACCACAAGACAGAGTGCATCGATTCTAACCCATTTGCACCAAATTCACCACATCAAACAACGGTAAACCCGACTTCAAACACGATCTACAGCAACAAACAAAAAACCCAGAAGATTAATCTCCCCCAAAACCTCAGTTAGAAGTTGGATAAAAACCTCAACCACTACACTAAATCCAGAAAAAACACAGCTCGCCCAGCCTCGGGAAAACAAAAAAAGACTTAAATGTAACGAAGAAAACAGATATGGGAGCACGAGTAGTAACAGAAACGACTCGAAACAATCCAGGAAACAGCTTAAAATACGCTCTGATTGATTGCTTCTCCTCTGTTCAAAAGTTTTATTTATTAATTGTCGAGTAATTGAGTTGTGTGAGTTTCACAGAACGTGGTTTGGTTGTCTCCTTTTTCACTGCACACACACACATTGCGTGTGTGGTGTGTAACGCCAACGGATTTAACCGTGGTTAGGGGGTTGAGATTAACCGTGGTTAGCCGGTCCGAGTGACGACATTTTTTGGCGGAAAATAGTTTGGTGGGGTTAGTTTCTAGTGTTTGGACACATGCCATAACTGTGCAACAACAAAAAAGTTGGGGCTACCTATTTAATATTTATTTTATTTATATATTGATATTATTTTTCAGCATTTTGTGGCCAAAATTTTATTTTCCAATTATTACATATTATTTGGGGTAACTTTCTTAGATGGTCGAGTGCCTATTTCTAATGAGTCCCACTTTGTCTAGTCAAAATGGGATTTTCTTTCTTTTTCCCAATTTTTACTATTACTAAATATGCTGAAATAAAAAACTAAATTAAATAAGGAGATAAATTTTAAAATGTGTTTAATTAAAGTTGAGATGAATATCTCTAAGACAAAAAACAAATTAGGTTCTGTTTGGACAGTTATGAATCACATTTTTTGAAGAACAAGTGAAAGATGTTTTATATGTTTTTAGAATATAAATATAGATAAACTTTATATAAATGGTCAATTAAATTTTTTATTAGATTGATTTTTTGAATCATATTTTGATATTATTTCGTAATTATAAATTATTGTCTAAAATAATTGTCTACATATTTTTTAATTTAAAATATTTTTATAAAATAGCTGTCCAAACGCATATTTACCTTTAAAAAAAGTTTCAAAACATTTTCTAAGATTTTTTTAAAACACTTTTATAAAAATATTTTTAAAAAATTTGTCCAAAAGCAACTTTAGTATCGAACACATTCCAAACTAAAATAATTCAGTTTTCTTTATTTAAAAACGACGATCGAATATGTTATATTCAACCCAACTATTAACTTTTGAATAATTGATGGCATTCAATAGAGATAGGTCTTTATGTTAATGTTAACTAAATAAAAAAATGATATATATTAAGTTGTGGTCACCATAATGACAAACTACTAATTGATTTGGTAATTGTATTTAAAGTAACATTTATATCATTACTATCTAATTTTATTGATCAAGTTCTTTGCATGTTTCCTTATTGTAATTCTATGCAGATAAAAAATTATCTTTTCAGACAGATAATTGTTCCAAATCTGAAACACATGAAAGTAATAGTAGTTACTAATAAAGCAAGAGTCTCGCTCGATAATCTTCCTTGGTGAAGTCTTTGTCATTATCCAAAATTATAGTACTTAATCTTATACTAGAAAGTTGGAAATAACAGAAACTATCACGAAAACCACTTAAAAAAATTGGCCAAAATTTAAACTTTTTATTTATTTGGTTTTTCTAAGGCAAATTCTAACATAAATCGGCGAAAAAGATCTATAATAAAAAATATATTTAAATTTATGTTGCCACCGTTGCCATCCCCGTTGCCCTTAAATCCGCTGAAAAAATTGTCATCCCTAAGTTAGGTTTCTCAATATAGTATTTATTTTGGTTTTCTAATACTTTTTTTCCTAAACTCCGTAGACAGCCATCAACCACTAAATATGTAAATACAATCAGTCATCTCATATGATATATCGAGTCACAAGTATATAAACTTGTATATGGCAAAAGTCTACTCGGCCTCTCTCCCTCACCTGTACCGACAACTATTGAAAAGTACTTAAAACCACAGATCATTGAAATCTGAGGCAATGTCCGGTACATTTATAACAATCAAGTGTGAGAATGAATATACCATAATTATCATACAACAACTTACAAATCAAATATTAACACTTAATACAAAAAAACTCATAAAATAAAAAATCATCACACTTTATACGGATCCCACAATCATATCAACCTCATATATTTCGTAAAATAACAAGTCAACTGGATATATGCTTCTCCAGCCAATCAAACACATATCATGATAAAACAGTTTAAAATCGTATACATCCTCCACTGACTATGAGAGACCACTATCTCTTTTTAGATGGATGCATCAATGGCTCTTATAAGAGTTTTTAGACTTTTAATAACTCATTAAATTCTAGAAGATTTTTGGAAAAGGGATATGTATGAATATATGTATATGTATCTGACAAAGTAATGTGTGAAAAATTAAGGAAAATTTGAATGATGGATTTGGTCAACTACTTTTTTCAGATGTTAAAATAAAAAAAAAATTGAGTATTGACCAATAAATTACCCACAGAACTCCAGATGGATAATTGCAATTAATAAAGTCATTTAATGATATGTAGGATGTCGGCATCTGATTGGCCGCCTGTCCCGAGGCAGGCAACAGGGTTGGCTCCACCCCAACCGGCAGCAGCCCAATCCATTTCTTCCAAATCGTATATTTCCCTGTAACAACACAATTAACTAAAACATCCCGGCGATTTATATTTAATTACCTTGCCACATGGGTCCTACACTCCACATGTTATAATCTTATGTTTATCGTGTTATTACCCCTATTAATCTTCTTTTTAGGGTATCAATTCGGATTGGTCGGATAGATTTAGATTGGGTTGGGTTGGATAAAAATTTAAAAAAATTCCGAACCCGAACCCGGAACCAACCCGAAATGTATCAACCCGAACCTGATTTTTTTCGGGTGGTTCGGGTTGGGTTGTCGGGTTGGTTACATTTTAGTTTCAATTTGGGTGAATCGGGTGGGTTCGCGTCGGGTTGGATAAAAATTTAAAAAAAATCTGAACCCTGATTTTTTGGGATGAGTTCGGGTCGGGTCAGAATTTGACACCCCTACCTGTACTTAACCAAATTGGAGCTAGATTATTTTACCAAGAGCTATTTTGTTTCAACAAATTGTTAATTCAAATTCAATCATTTTGTAACGCGAATGAGATCTATAAAGTTATGATATTTCAGAAATTGTAAATTTCAAATTCACTAATTTTGATACCACGGATGGAATCTATTAAAATTTTTCATAATTTTTAAATTTCAAATTCAATATTTTGATACCACAATGGAATCTATTAAAGTTTTACTGCGGTCAGCAGTGTGTTAATTCAAATTCAATAATTTTGATACCACAAATAAGACCTATTTATAGATAGACTATAGAGAGAGTTAATTGTAGAGTCACGTTAAAGTCATCTATTTAAATATAATCCCACTTATATTAGTTAAATCTTCCCTTGTTCTTCTCTACTTATTTATTTTGATTTTTGGCAGTTTTATGGAAATTAAAGGTAAGCATGCACCACTATATAAGTATATACAATGAGTATTGTAATAATATATTAAGTCTCCATCTGCTAATATATAATTTATACGTACAAAGCAAAAGTCTACACCACCCCATGCTATTCTACTCACCCACCGATTCTGATACCCTTAAAAATACACGAGAATCATAGTCAATGAAATGTGAGTCATTGCCATATACGTTCATAGTAAATCAAATGTAAAGACGAGAGTATGACAATTATACAATGAAGTATAAATCAAATATCAACACTTATTATAGACAGATATGTGTAAATCACGTAACTTAACAATTATTACACTCATATGGATCCCATGACTAGATTAAACGTATCTGATGCCCCCTGTTATCACCTCGGGACCCGAGGACCGAGCAGGACGCTACAAACCCGATCCACGCCACTAAGATCAAGAACTGTCAGAGGACCTTCGCCACCAAGCTCGGGATATTGCCCGGGGATTATGCAAGAAAAGATCGAGAACCACCCCGAGGATTCATGTTCAGCTCGGGGATATCTCCCGAGAACTCCGACCCGACGTGCTAAAGAATCTCATCCAGATACGTCTTTCCTTATTTAAAGAATCCGGGGACGATACGACTTTCCTCATTTGTGTAACAAGATCCCCAAAAATCACGGAGAGGATCTCGCCAACCAAACTCGGGATATTGCCCAATTTTATTTTTTTTAGGTGTGACATCAATATCCAATACAACCATATATTATATTGTGTTTGATAAAAGATAAAATTGTGTCATGATTTACTTTTTATTATCTCTAAGATACTCCTATGTTATACATATTAGAACTTTGGGTTTGATAATTTTTTCATGTAATGAGTACACTAGGTGTTTCGGATTAAAAGGAAAAACACACAACTTAATTTGTTCTATGTTCCGAGCTGCTCTATAAGTACTAAGTTGATCTGATCATCGCTGTGCTTCTCATCTGTTCTGAGCTGATTCTAATATGTTCTGCCCTGAGCTGATTCTGAACTGCTTCTCTGAGCTGATCCTATCATATTCTCATATGAACTGAATATTGTTCATATGTTCTGATTGAACCCGCTCTTCTCTAAGCTGTTCACTTTGAACTGATTCATCTGATCTGTTCCGTATAACTGTAAACTGAACTCTGATAAGCACTTGATATCTGAACTGAATCACTTCTCTCTTGAGCTGATACCTGCTCTGAACTGCTTTCTTCTGTGCTGATCTTCGGTCTAAACTGGATCAGCTTGAATGTCGTCTGCTGGACCAGTTTGTGCATCCCCTATTGGATCATCTTGGACATCTTTTCAATTACACTCAATTCTTCGATTTCAGCTCGCATCTGATCTGCTATAGTTTACCATGCGCGCTCAATTAATCGTTAAAAACATAACATTAGGTTTTGTGTTTATCAAAATTAAGATTTGACCTACAGATCCAAAAAATAACATACCTAAAATCTAAAATTGACAAGGTAATCAGAAAAATATATTGGGAGAACATATAGTTTTTTCAACTCTTTTTCTCTGCACTTGTATTGATACGCTGTGATGGAGTACAATATACGGTGGTCCTGCATGGAGGCACGGGTCCTACATCTTACTGATAATAATTTACCTGCTAATGTTCGATTGGACCACTCCATGTTGTACGAGGCCGCACATGTGACTCGGCCTACCACTAAGCTTTTAAAAATCATATTATGATTTATTTTAATTTAATTATATCACTAAAGAAGTGATAATATTTTTAACTTTTTTTGGATTTAAAAAACTTCTAATATAATCGTGTAATAAGGTGAAACTCAATTACAACTTTTGAGAATATGCCATGCGTTACAGTTTTGTTCACACAGACAAGTTTTGGTTATGCTATATAATTAATTCAAAATTTTCTATTTCAAACCTTTTAATTTGAAATAAGTAGAGATATAGAACCGTTGTTTGAAACTTTCAGAAAAAATCTTTTTTCTAATTGTGTATTTTATAAAATTGATTTATTTATTGATTAATTAAGTCTTTTTGATAGAGATATTTTTGTAACTTAAACAATCAGATTAGGAAAAAATTCAACTGATAGCTCATCCGATTTTCGAAAAGTTTTAAAAGATATATTTTTGAGAAAGTTCATTCTTCATCTAAGGTTGTAGGCTCGAAGAAGAAGCATTCTCCATCCATCAGTGCCCGATGTTCCCGATCTCCCGACGTGGTGGTATCAGCTCGTCGGCTGAGATAATTTGGTTACATCGATCATATTTAATTTATCTAGTTTTAGTTTTATAAAATAGTTTATATTAACCGACGCTACGATGAGAATAAATGATGGATATTGTTTGTTCGTATATTGGATTAATTTATTTTATGATTCATTTTTCACTATTGATCGATATTCGCTTGTCTCTCTTGTATTTAATTTGGTCAATTATTTGCATTCATGTTGTTTGATATTTATCCCGAGGAGACTTGCTCGTTAGCAGACGGAGAGTAGAATTCTCAGGTCGAGACTCGAGGACGTTTGGGTTACATCATAATTTTAAAAGTGTTTTAGTATTTATAGATGAAAATTTCTAAAATATATGTTTGGACAAATTTTTTGCTAAAAATTTTTGAAAAATATTTAGAATGTATTATTTAGATACGCCTTTTGAAAAGGAGGTGTAATAGCATAATATAATCATTTGATTTACCAGTAATTAAGGGATTCCATATAGCTAAATTCCTTATTTAGAATAGATATCTTTGTATAAATTGTACTCTTTATTGTGTTAGTTTCCCAATGCAAATATCATATTTACATTCACATGGTATCAGAGCGTAGCAACTAAAATCTCATCTTTTCATTCTCCCATCTTTTCATTCTCCCATCTTTTCACTCTCCCATCTTTTCATTCTCCCATCTTTTCATTCTCCCATCTTTTCATTCTCCCATCTTTTCATTCTCCCATCTTTTCATTCTCCCATCTTTTCATTCTCCCATCTTTTCATTCTCCCATCTTTTCATTCTCCCATCTTTTCATTCTCCCATCTTTTCACTCTTTCGATTCATCCAGCCTCCCTCTATGGCTCCCACAAACTCTGGCACCCTCCCCTATGCCACCTTACTTCATATGCTTACCATCAAACTTTCCTCGACAAATTATCTTCTTTGGCGAAGCCAAATCTACCCTCTCTTGATCGGTCAAGGGCTCATGAACCTCATTGACGGAACCCGTTCCGCCCCTTGCACTGACGTAATCACGGATGGAAAATCCGCGCCAAATCCAGCATATCACTCATGGCTCGTTGATGACCAAAGGCTAGTAAGTCTCATTTTTTCATCCCTCACTGAAGAAGCAATGTCCGTTGTCGTTGGATGCACAACCGCCCAATCCGTTTGGCTTGCATTGGAGAATCATTTCAGTCACCAATCCAAGGCTCGTGAGTTCCGTCTCAAAGGCCAACTTCAATCGCTCAAGAAAGGTGACAAGTCTGTTGCCGAATTTGGTCGCGAATTTAAACTGATCTGTGACCAGTTGGCTGCTATTGGCTGTCTTGTTGACGACACCGATAAGATCCATCTATATTTAAAAGGTTTGGGTGCTGCTTATTCCAATTTCTCCGCAACACAGATGGCTATGTCTCTGCTGCCATCCTTCACTGATCTTCTTAATAATTCCGAGGCATGGGATCAATTCCAGCATGGGCTTGACACCACTTCCCCACCTCAGGTGGCCTTTGCCGTGAACACTGCCTCCAAACCATCGGCTTCCTCACATTCCTCTCGTGGTTCTGGATATGGACACAAACAAGGTGGTCGCAGAAATGGTCCAAAACGGCAGCCTCATTGCCAAATTTGCAGAACTAATGGCCATTATGCCTCCGTTTGCCCTGATCGTTTTGATCGGCGTATTGCGGCTCCTTCGGCTAATATTGCGCATGCTTTCTCTGCAGCCCCGTCTATTCCGGAACAGCCAGCCTCGGACTGGTATCTAGACACAGGAGCATCGGCTCATATGACTCCTAATCCCGATCACTTGAACTCCTCCACGCCATATACAGGTTCGGATACTGTTGTTGTTGGAAATGGTGTATTATTATCTATATCTCGTATTGGCTCATGCTCTATTAATGCTTCAATCCATCTATCTGAGGTATTAGTTGTTCTGGGGCTCACTAAAAACCTGCTCTCTGTGAGCAAGTTGACATCTGATTGTTGGGATTGGTCCGGATCCGCACCCCGGCAGGCAGCGGAAGAATAAAATAGAGTACCGGGATGCGATCAATACGAAAAATTAAACAGTTCTACGTATCAACATACATAGGGTGTTTCAACGAATTACCTGTCTGGCACTTGTGCCTGGCTCCAACCGGTGTTTCAAGAACCCGGCGCTTCTCGGTTGATTGCGGTAGATTCGTCAATCCGGTCCACGACCAGATCCGAGACTCCTTCGTCAGACTGCACTAGAAGTCCTGACGAGATCAGCACGATCGGATTCTCCTCGAAAAGTTGGCAGGAAACTAATTTCCGGCGACAACGGGGCGGCGGCGGCGGCGG